>JAESUZ010000067.1:1800000-2020000 GCA_017311185.1 Proteles cristata cristata | reverse complement strand
ACAGTGAATGTGGAAAGTAAGAAGTTTTTCCTTTTCCTCTCTGCCCCATATCTCCCTAATTCTTTTTTTCTTTTTTTAAAGTTTATTTATTTTTTTAGAGACAGAAAGCACATGCATGCACAAGCAGGGGAGGGACAGAGAGAGAATCCCAAGCAGGCTCTGTGTTGTCAGCAGGAGAGAGACACGGGGCTGAATCCCCTGAACCGTGAGATCATGACCTGAGTTGAAATCAAGAGCCGGATGCTTAACCAAGGTTAACCCACCCAGGTGCCCCCATATCATCCTATTTCTCACCTGTCTCCTCCTTCTTCCTGTACTTGTACCTTTTAGTGATATGATAGGATAAAGTGATAGTTTGACGTTTTGTTTGACAAAAATGTCCAAAATAGGCCAAGCATTTGAAAACACTTCTCTCTTCTGAAGAGGTTTACAATGCAGACCTTTGTATTGGAGATACATGAGGAAATGATAAAGAAGCTTTATCTTTTAGTCTTTGGGCCAGTTTTCAAAAATACATCAATGTCTTCAGGAGCTATGGACGAAGTCAGAGGGAAGGAACTGATCATGGATGGCTTAGGGAAGAGGCCCCTGGACCTCTCTGAGGCAGTGGGCCATGATGCCTGGGCCAGTTTGTATCCAAAAGGGGAAAGGTGAAGTGGTGTTGGGTCTCCTGGCTATCCTTTGTGTGTGTGTGTGTGTGTGTGTGAGGATCCTGGCTATCGTGTGCAATGGCGAGCATGGTCTCCTTACCTCATCATGGTTTCTACCTCTGGTTTTCTTTTTCTTTTCTTTTTTTAAATTTTTAAAAAAATATTCTATTTATTTCTGAGACAGAGAGAGACAGCGTGAGCAGGGGAGGGTCAGAGAGAGAGGGAGACATAGAATCTGAAACAGGCTCCAGGCTCTGAGCTGGCTGTCAGCACAGAGCCCAGTGTGGGGCTCAAACCCACAAACCGTGAGATCATGACCTGAGCCAAAGTCAGACGCTTAACCGACTGAGCCACCCAGAAGCCCCTACCTCTTGCTTTCAAATATTAGAATAGGTCAGAAATTGGAGCGTTAGTGACCAGTGTTTATAAGTCATCTCTCCCATCCTTCATGTTTTTCTCCTTGCATTTACTTCACTCTAACTCTGCAGATTTTTTTCTTAAAGAAGGGCACAGACTAGAAAATGGGCTCTGGTCTCCTTCTGTACTAACTTCCCTGTTAAACACTGAGCAAGAGAAAAGAAGGGGAGAAAGGGATAGATAGATAGATGATAGATAGATAGATAGATAGATAGATGATAGATAGATAGATAGATAGATAGATAGATAGATAGATAGATAGATATAGGGAGGGAGACCAACTAGTCTGTGAGCCCTAATTCCATGTTTCCTACTGGAGAAACTGATTGGTTTGGCTTTGGTCGGGTGTCCACCTGGGTACAATGAAAGGCGGCCATGTTGAAGACATATGTGCCACCCTTCCGATGAGGTCTTGGACAAAGGAGAAAATAATTGGTGGAGAGAATGATTGGGGTCTCTTAGCCACTAACTAGCCAAGCCCCAGTCTGGTAACTGGCACCTGATGGACGTGGCAATTAACTCTGAACTCCAGAGTCTCAGTGCCTGAGGAAACCAGCATCCATCGTCCTGCCCCCGGTTCCCCGAACAGTCCCTGAGCCTGCTCACCTGCTGGCCTGAATTCCCAGAGTTTAGTTCATTTGCTGCCAGACCCTTAGTTTCCTTTGACTTGTCAGAGGTGGACTGTTTGCCTGCTGGGTTGGTTTCTCTTGTTGGTTCTCGTGTCTTCTTTAAAGTAGAGACAGGCTTGGCATGTCGACTTTGTCTTATTCTCTGCCATTTGATTTCTTCCCGAGTGCCCTGCCCTAGCA
This sequence comes from Proteles cristata cristata, assembly GCA_017311185.1. Taxonomy (NCBI): domain Eukaryota; kingdom Metazoa; phylum Chordata; class Mammalia; order Carnivora; family Hyaenidae; genus Proteles; species Proteles cristata. Next base: position 2,018,124 of record JAESUZ010000067.1, on the reverse strand, counting down.
GCAGGGCACCCTGTATGACACTTCATCCAAAGTCACTGAAAACCTCTGTTCTGGAAGCAGACGTGGGGCAAATTGTCCTCCCAGCCACTTCCATCTACCTCTCTCCAAATCCTGCCAATCTATTTTAGTGAGGGAACCGAACAATCTCCAGGGACTTTTCATCCCCAAAAAGTTCTCCAAGGAAAGTTTAAAGATGAGCTGTTGTTTAGAGATCAATGAAAACGAGATGGAATTTAAATATTAAGAAGAAAGCTCTTGCCTTCAGGTAAAGCTGACATTTGCATAATAATGAGAATGACTCGCCAGATGGAATTGAGAATCTGACTGGAATCTCAAATCCTGGTGAGGGAAGATTCATTTACCTGAAATGGCGATGGGAAATATGCTAATCAGAGGTTCGCTGCTGTCCATCACGTTCAAGGGATTCTGAGACAAAGAAATAGAGAGAGTTCACAAGTAGGAGGTGATACAACTTGACATTAAACTTAATTTGGTTTGTTTTCCCATCAGCCCCTGACAGATGTGTGATTGTGGAAGTCTTTAAAGGGAGTGGGGAGGGCGGGCGCGGTTCCCTTCTGTCAGAACTGTCTGACATTGTCATTACCACTGCTGTCATTGTCATTATTGTTATTGTGTTGGAGACAACGGGAGGGAGGGAAAGGAAATCTGGAGTATGACCCAAATCGTTATTGAGAAATAATGGGAGCATCTAAAGAGAAAAGTCAAAGAGAAAAATAAGGACTCCAAATTAACATTTTTGTGTTTCCATGGTTAACATAGGGGAGAATTCATACCTGGGTGATAGAATCAATCATTTAGAAGACACCTTAACTTGGATATTGAATTTCCTGAGGGAAATAAGGTTATATTAGCCTGTCTCAAACCTGAGCCTGAATTCTTTTATTCTGAGGCAACAGAAGTAGGTATTCTGGAGGAAGTTGGAGGCAAGTGATGGTAGGCAAAATTCCAAGATAGCCCTTATGATCTCCTGGTATTGTGGCCCATGTGATTTCTTCCTTCTGAATGTGGGCAGAATTTGTGTCTCACTTGCAGTGGAATCGCTCCCATGATTGTGCTACTTTATATGGCAAAGGTGAAGGAATTTTGCAGAGGAAATCGAGATCCTGGCAGTTGACTGGGTTTATCATGGGAAAGATTATTGTGGGTGTGCCTGACCTAACTGCACGGGCCTCTCAAAACAGGGCTTTGGTCTTCTTTGAAGTCAGAGACTCCAAGCAACAGAGTCTCTTTCCATTGTTGACTTTGAAGAAACTGGCACGAAAACCTCAAGGAAATAGCTTCTGTCAACAACCCAAAGGAAATCTGGAAGCAGATTCTTAACCTTGTTGAGCTCCCAGATGAAACCACAGGCTTGATTAACATCTCGATTTCAACCTTGAGACCTTGATCAGAGAATCCAGGTAAGCCATGCACGTACTCCTGACCCACAGAAACTGAGATAATAAAATGAGTGTTGTTTAGATTCTATGTGATTTATTACATAGCAATAGAAAACAAACATAGAAACTTATTCTTTTTAAAAACTTTTTTTTTAACGTTCATTTAATTTTGAGAGAGACGGAGCATGAGGAGCAGAGGAGCAGAGAGAAAGGGAGACACATAATCTAAAACAGGCTCCAGGTGGGGATGAGCCCTGGGTGTTATATGGAAACCAACTTGACAATAAATTATTAAAAATAAATAAATAAAACAGGTTCCAGGCTCCGAGCTGTCAACCCAAAGCCCAACGCGGGGCTCAAACTCACAAACTGTGAGATCATGACCTGAGCCCAAGTCGGACACCCAACTGACTGAGCCCCTCAGGAGTCCTGAAATTTATTCTTAAATAAGGCAATTGGAGGCAATGGCATTGATGCCAATGATGCCACATACATATTTCTGCAGCCAGTTAGATGCCATTCTAGGCTTTTCTTATCTGTTTGAGGATGTCTCTTTAGGGCTGCGTGGCTAGTATGGCCTCATTTCTGATCCTGAAATTACCACCAGTTTAGCCAGCCAGGCTCCTTTGCCTTTTCAGTGGAATGACTGAAATGGTGTGACTCACTCAAGATCACACTTTCAAAGTAATGACTAAGCTTATGTTACGGTTGCATCCGTCTCTTTATCTGCATCCTGTCTCTTGTTGCTCAACTAGTGTAGTTCAAGTAAAAACCATTCTTGTTGAGCATTTAATGTATCACAGACTTCCTTTGGGGTGGGGACAGGAAGTGGGGGTATTATTAATTGGATAATAGAGTAGGGGGAAGAATCAAACTCGAGGGCATATCGTCCTGTGGAAATTTCAGTAGCCATCTACTCAAGTAGTGATTACAGATGGTACATGGTCCGGTGTTACAAAGGATAGCAAAGGGTCATGGCTCCACAACTCTCAGATTGTGCGACCTTACAAATTATCTTCATAGGCTTCATCTGAAAAATGAGCTTAATAATAATGGCAACAACAATAATAAGTAAGGGTAATGATAAGGATAACAATAAGATTGCTAATATGTTTTTGAGAATTGTATGGGAAAAATACACACAATACATTAGAGGAAATGCTCAATATATGTTACTATTATAATATTGTTGTAAATGAAGGAAATAAATAAGGGAAGGCTTCCTATACAAAACAACCTTATAGCTAAGCCTAAAATTATTGTTAGGTATTTATGGGGGAAGATATGGGAAGATTCCAAGCAGAAGGTCTTTGTCAGTGATAAATACCCAGAGATGGAAAGTCAATGGTGAGTTGGATGGATAGTGGCTTCCTGTAGTCTTTCTATCATATCTTCCTTACTTCCTTTGAAAGAACTCAACAGTTTAATTCTTTCAGAATAGTACTTGGATTTCAGAATGGCATAGATGCTGGCTTCCAAGTCTTCACTAAGTTTACTTTTCTTTCTGACTATAACGGGGAATTGAACCATGACACTCAGGAGAATAAGGACAATATATGGCTGGTCCACACTTTTCATAGTGCTCTAGGCAGAGCCTGCTTAGGAAGGTATTATGCTGAGGGAAATAAGTCAGTCAGAGGACAGATATCATATGTTTTGACTCATATGTGGGTCTTGAGAAACTTCACAGAAGACCAGGGGGAAGAGAAGGGGGAAAAACATATTTACAAACAGAGAGGGAGGGAGGCAAAACATAAGAGACTCTAAAATACAGAGAACAAACTGAGTGGGAATGGGGGGTGCTGGGAGAGAGGGGAAATGGGTGATAGGCATTGAGGAGGGCACTTGTTAGAATAAGCACTGGGTGTTGTATGTAAGCGATAAATCATGGGACTCTACCCCCAAAACCAAGAGCATACTCTACACATTGTATGTTAGCCAACTTGACAATAAATTATCTTTTTTAAAAAGAATCAAATTCCTGCTCTCAAGGTAGTTTAATATTTATGGAAGAAACTGGGGTATAATATTTCTGGACTAAAAATGTTTCCCCTGCTAATCTATCAAAGACTTCCTCATTCTAAGTACTCTGGCATCATATTCATGTAAATACTGCATATTCAAAAGTATATTTCTAGAGCTAAAATAAAACTGAGTATTAAGTCTCTAATCTTGAACCATAATAATTTTTAAAAAAGGAAGCAAACTAAAGAATATGTGGGCCCCAGCCCATATTCATATTTAAAAGAATCTGGGGCACCTGGGTGGCTCAGTTGGTTAAGCGTCTGACTTCGGCTCAGGTCATGATCTCGCAGTTCGTGGGTTCGAGCCCCGCGTTGAGTTCTGTGCTGACAGCCAGCTCAGAGCCTGGAACCTGGTTCAGATTCTGTATCTCCCTCTCTCCCTGACCCTCCCCTGCTCACGCTTTCTCTCTCTCTCTCTCTCTCTCTCTCTCTCTCTCTCTCTCTCTCTCTCTCCCACTCATTCTTGGCAAAGAGGAGGTGACTCCTAGGAGTAGCTGCAAGTTATAGTGAAGGAGCAGGCTAACAGTATCATGAGAAAGATCTTGTAGATATTCCAGTTAGACTCTACAAGCTTTAAGCCTCCTCTTACAAATGACAGTATGCACTCCCTTGTGGTCTACAAGGGTAGACCCAAGACCCTGGTGGTGAGAATAGAGGGCTAGAGGGTAGAAATGGAGACAGGAAAGAGAAGGACATTAGAGAGAGGTATCCTGGGTGTTTGTATAAGGTGAATTATATGTGGGATGAAGAGAAAATTGACGGTAAAATAGAGCCATGCTTTGCCCGTCTCCTGAATCCTGGGAGTGTTAATGGCTGTCTACTTACTCCCCATCATGGCTTCCACCTGTACATCTTTTCTACATTGTCAACAAGGCTGTGGGGTCGATTTGTGGTTAAGATTGCATGAGACTCTTGCATGTGGCACATTTTTGGCCTCCTCATAAGCATAAGAATATTCTTGGGTGAATGAGAACTGTGACAACTCCCTATTTCTCCAAACCTGTTTTGCCCCGAGTCTTCGTGTTAGAGAGCACTGGCCAACTCACCACAAAGTCCAAAGTGTTAGAGTCAGCTTGGCGCTCACTTTGGCTGACACTGTTGCTGGGCTTGTACACTGAGCATTACTTGATATTTACTCCCAAAATTATACTTAAGAGTCTTGCTATTTGGAAACAACACAAACGGGACTCAAATGTCTATCATGATGCCCAGTGGACCTGGACTAGTTAGACTCCCAACACCCAGATTGCTTGTTATTCCATGTGGTTGAGTCTCAACCTCTTCCCTTAAAGTACTTCCCGCTATTTATAACTTGTTTATTTTTTGCCTGTCTTGTCTAGGCTGGGAGTTTCTTGGGGACAGGGCTGTGTGTCTCATCCACTGCTTTGTACTCATGGTCTAGGCCAGAGCCTGGTACTTCCGATGCATATTTGTTCAATGAATGAGTGAATGAATGAATGAATGAATTTCAATGACACCTTTCTGAGTCTGTGAATATGTATTGCTTCATGTCTGTCTACCTCCAGGATTTGTAATGTCACTGTTCTGTGTTTTTTCTGTTTGGACCACAGGAATAAGGGCCTCTTCGGGTGCTTGTGTTGACATGCCTCCTCTTGATGGATGTGGCTGCCATTTTCTCTCTCTCTTTACCCTCTGCTGCTCTGTCTTTTCATAGATGGTCTTACTGTCCTTCTCCATAGCCTTCTTTTGGATGACCATGTCATTGGAGAGCTAGAGGCTAGCGATTATTTTAATGTTCACACCTGTTCTGTCTTTTTGGTAGGAGGTGTGTGGTTGGGGGGTGGGATGTTCAGCAAAGGGAGAGAGAAGGGCTGCCAACAGAACAAGTGGGGCAGGAATAGAAGGGATGCCCAAGTTTCAAGGGGTGAGCACTAGGGAGCTCTTCAGTGGTGTTGGCCTTGGTGTTGCTCAAAGTGGACAATGAGTGTAGCATCCGTCAATGAAAGTAGTACCGTCTTTCTCTTTGGACGTGTGCTGTGAACTTCCATTGTGGGGTTCAAGTGTAACTGGGCAAATGTGCCCAAGACTTACCTAACATTTTCCAGGACCCAACACATTTGGACACATCTCAACCATATGTGGATTGAAACCTAAAGTATCTCTTCCTTTGGGTGTCTAAGGTATGCCGGGCATATTAGCCAGTATTCTCCAGAGAAACAGAACGAATGACATATGTACGTATGTGTATATATATACCAGCTACTATCCAGGCCTCCTTAGCCCTGTCACGTTCACACTTGAGCCTCCAAACTAAAAATTAGCCACCAAATTGGGTCCTACTGCAGGTCTGGATGAAAACAGAACAGCACCTTGTTCATGGTCCCAGGAACCAGACCCAGTGGGCGAGTAGGGACCCTAGACACAGCCCTTCCCCCTGTAGAGCTTCACAGAGGAACGTTGGTGGCGGCTCGGAGCTTGGGCTGGGGTCTGTGGCTGGGTATACCAGTTGTGCCGGAGAAGGGGGAGGCGCCGTCCCAGTGTTGTGTTGGTGGTTCTTCTGTAGAGTAACGCTGCTTGTCATTTATAATTAAACTGTCACTTCGTAACTAACAAAGTCATTCTGACCGGCAAGAGACTGCTGGAGGAGTACTCTGAGAACACCGAGCCGGCACTGAGCCGTTTGTCAGCAATGTTGTTATTGTCTTCCTGTGGTTATGATCATTATTAATAATGATGATCATGATCATTAGGCATAGGAAGAAAATAATGATAAAATGGCTCTAATTAGGCATTATAAATACACCATGTTCTTATTATTATGTTGTCTAGTATTAATTATAATCACTATAATCACTGTACCAATATGAACTTCTGCTTGAGTTTGTCTTCTATATGATCAAAGCCCTGAAAGACATGATCTTGTTAGCTTTCATGGCATTCTGGCAAAGGGAGGGAACTTTCCAAATTCTGGCCCTGTGGAGTCAGTATGGACTGAAAAACTCCAGAGACCAAAAGTAAAATGCAGCAAAATTAACAGCGGGGAGGTGTGTCTGATGTGGCATGAAGTCTACAGCAAAATGGATTCTGGGAAGCTCAGCTCAACTTTCCATGGGAATTTTGCCTCTGCCATTTCCTAGCTGTGTGACCTTGGAAATTTGCTTTGCCTCTCTTGGCACAGTGATTAACAGTGGTTGATTTCCCAGAGCAATGAGAGGCAGCACTTTTCCTGTTTTACTCCTTCTTTGGTTTAATGATATAAGCCAATGCCACCTGCAATAAGATCCCAGGCTGTGAACTCTTGGAAGAAACGAGGGGAATATTCAGTCCGGCACCTGTCACAGCATGAGGCACATGGGTTGTGCTTAATGAATGTTGGTTGAATGTATAAAGATGTTAGAGGAGGTTGCTTTTTGTTTCTTAGTTTATTGTCAAGTTGGTTTCCATATAACACCCAGTGCTCATCCCAACAAGTACCCTCCTCCATACCCATCACTCCCCTTCCCCTCTCCCCCACCCCCATCAGCCCTCAGTTTGTTCTCAGCATTCAAGAGTCTCTCATGGTTTGCCCCCCTCCCTCTCCCCAACTATTTTTCCCCTTCTTCTCCCCCACGGTCCTTAAAGGGGGTTACTTTATATAATTTACATATAACTTATATAATTTATAAGAGATCTTTAGGAGATTTTAAAAATTTTTATGTATTTATTTTGAGAGAGAGGGGGAGAGAATGTGAGTGGGGAAGAGAGAGAGAGAGAATCCCAAGCAGGCTCTGCACTGTCAATGCAAAGCCCCGTCCAAGGCCTGAACTCATGCACCATGAGATCATGACCTGAGTCGAAAGCAAGAGTTGGATGCTTAACCAACTGAACCACCCAGGTGCCCCAAGATTTTAAGTAGATTTATTAATTTCTGGTATATAGATAAGCTTCTGAGATGGCAGAAATCAGATCTAATCTGCCCCAATTGTCACCTTTGACCTCTGACTCGTTACTTCCCTCAGCAACTCCCAGTGCTGTGTAGGGACCCTTGGAGGCAGTGTGTGGGCCAGAATGAGGTCTCTGGTCTGTGGTCACTAAAACATGGACACGTGAGGGACGATGGCTTGCTGATGCTTCCCATGGCAGTGGACAGCCCAATGGGCCGTGCCTCTGCCCATCCTCCTCCCTCCCTTCCTCTGTGGCTGAGCTCTCCCTTCAGGGGCTTGCTGTCCCTTCAAGGCCATCCTGGAGCCTAGGCTCCACCTAACTTAATTTCCCCCACATGTACGCATCAGACACCATGACTTAGACCTGGGCGCGGAGGATCTCCTGTGGTGGGGGATGGGATCTGAGGGTGGCTAAAAATGGCACAGTCTCTTAGATATGCCAGCACCCCCCATGCTGCATAATTTACACTCTAATTGCCTCTGTGAGATGTGCTGACAAAAGTGAGTTCAGTTTTGTCTCAATTATCAGAAATTCCTCATTAGGAGGGACATATTAATGAAGTCTTAGCTGTCTTTTTTAGAGCACTAATCATGAAGACTTAGCACACTGCTATCTGGCTTCTCACGCTCGACCTCATTTACCCTCACGGAGGTCAGCAACTTCCCAACGTCATCACCTTCAAAGGACGCTTCCAGGCCTGGCCCCGAAGCCTTCCGTGCAATTGCCGGTGCTCTTGCTTCCCCTCGCGGCGTGTTCTCGGAGGCCACGTGTTTGAGAGAAGGAGCCTGGATCCTCTCCGACGAGCGGCACCAAGCGCAGCCTTGATGGAGATAAACGCAGGAGAGCGAAATGGACCCCAGTTCCCAGAGGCCGCTGCGACTCGGGGCTGTATGTTACAGCAGCTAGGGTGTTACCCTGGCGGCCATAGACTTGGACAGAAATTCCTGGAAGGTGGGTGTTGCCGAGAGGGGAAGTCAAGGGGGAGAGGCGTCCACGCGGCCCTCAGTACCCCCTTAACCTTTCCTAAGATTCCCTGGCACCTGTCTGACAGTCAGCGGTCACCCTGACTCCCTTAGACGGTGCGCACGGACGAGAAAGCAGAGAAGGGCATCCCGCCAGGGCCAGGGCCACGCGCGGCACACCCTTCCCCAGCTTGTCCTCTGCGCCCCCTCCCGCCGTGCGCTGCTCCTGAGCTTCTCCACACGGCGCGCGGCCATCCGTCACGTCCCCATCCTGCCTGCGGCCCGGGCACCGGGACGGAGCCCAAGTGTGAGAGGGCCATCATTTCAGGCTAACGAACGCTCCGCAGGCTCCTTCGCCGGTTGCCAGCTCTCGGCTCTGCGTGCTGGAAACATCTTGAACAAAATGTCACGGAGAGCATCTCGCCAGTGTCCCGCTGGCTGAGGACATGGGGCTGCCGAGCTCGCCATCTGCCTGCAGCCTCTCGGAGGTAATTATATCAGAGTCTCTCAAGTCCTGGAGCCACGGGGATGTCAAATGCACTTCCCTTCCTCTAGGAAGGTAATTTTCATTTTCTCCGTTCATCGGAGCTGCATATTGTTACTGTCTCCAGGTGAGAGAGAGAGAGAGAGAGAGAGAGAGAGAGAGAGAGGCGCAGGAGGGAAGAATGGAGAGGGGCGCAGTGGGAGCACAGGGCAACCGAAGATGTGCAGTGCAGGACAGTGAGGCAGGCTCAGCCACCCCCCTAGCCCGGAGAGGGGCGCATATGCTAATTTTGGCAACTTTTAATTAGACGATAGGCTGGAAAAATTTCATTATTATTCTTGCTCTGCTCTCTGACTGTAAGGCTTGATGTCTTCTTTATTAGTATAATAGTCTGAAAGCATTTTCTTTTCTTCTCCATTGCTAATTTGCATTCGGAAAAGGAAATGTGTCTGATAGCTCTTGGAAGGAAAATATTTTCAAAATTTGCTGAAAACAGAGCTTTCATACTCCCCCCCTCCCCACCTCTCCAGCTATTGCTTTTTTGTTTGGGGTGGGAGGAGAGGGGGATTCAGTTCTCATAATAAAGGATGGTTAATGAGACTCTCATCTGGCAAGAGAAATGCAAAGCAAATCCTCATTGGAAACATTTTTAACATGTGGGGCTCCTCCAAGTCACCTTTTCTGGGTCACCTTTCCTGAAATTCAGGGGTCTTCTGGGTCCCTCTGCCTTTGGGCGGCCCTGCAGAGCCCTTTTGGAAAAGAAGGGACAACACCATCTCTCACTTGCAGAATTCTTTATGGAATTTTTATAACAAAGGCTATTGACCAAGACCGAGGGCCTGCGGCTGTCGGGATGCCCTTGGGTCAGGTAACAAAAGGCTTGTAGACATGAAACAGTGTGCTTTGAAGCATTATTTCCATTGTTCTCACACCAAGTATACAAATCAGTTGTTTTTTAAAAAATCATTTTGCAGTTGAAGAAATTGCATTTTATAAAGAAGTGATTCACCCTAGGTTGACTAGTAAGGAGGTGATGACCTGGGGCTATTTTCATGGGACTTCTGGTTTTAAACTGAAGACAGTTGCGGGCAAACAGGGATGAGTGGGCTGCCCGACGAGGAAGTGCCATTCTGGGTCTTCAGATCCAAGGGTAGGATTCTTTCTTCTCCCTTACCGCTGAGCCTGGTATGTGCACCGTTTTAACTGGCTTTATTTAGGCTTTGGTTATTTGGGGCGTGGTCACCAACTACCCTACCAGTGAGTTCTCTGGCTCAGCTAGCGCTATGCAGGAGAATGAAGGCACCAAATGTTAATACTGGCTTGTACCTTTGCTTAACCAACTGAGCCACCCAGGCACCTCTGGCTTGTACCTTTTGAAAAGCCGTCTTTGAGAGGCCGCATACTTGGGTAATCCATTCCTCAAAACCCATTTGGAAATTGCAAATCTTGTGGTTTGTCATTTGACCCAACTTTTAGGACCATTCAAGAGATAGTGTGTCATTATTTTGCAGTTATATTTTGGAGCAAAACTACCTTTCAGTAATTTGATTGTTGTTGCACCTCTCTGGATTTATAAGTTTCGCCCAGAAAATATTTTCTTGCCCACGTCTCTCTGTTTATATTATTATATTCTTAGACCAGTTTGTTTCAGTGGTCATGTATCTATAACAGTAGAAAATTTGGTCGGTTCCAAGTATAGATGGTGTTTCTTGGCCACTGTTATTTCATAGTGTAGCCAGAGAAGGTCACGTGTTGAATACCAAGGACACTATATACTAGTGGAGTGTAACCTTTGACATGACATTATTCAAATACGATGTAAAATAGGAGGGGTACCTGGGTGGCTCAGTTGGTTAAGTGTCCAACTTTGGCTCAGGTCACGTCTCGCAGTTTGTGAGTTTGTGAGCTGTGCTGACAGCTGAGAGCCTGGAGCCTGCTTCGGGTTCTATGTCTCCCTCTGTCTTTGTCCCGCCCCTTCTAGTGCTCTGTCTCTCTCTCTCAAAATAAACATACATTAAGAAATTTTTTAAGAACCTCAAATATGATGTAAAATTGGTATTTTTTAATTTTGTTATTAAAAAGTAAGTTTTGTTAATAAAAAAGTAAGTATCAATTGTAAAATACCAGAGAGGAAACCCTGAGAAGGTTTTAGAAAAGATGTTTTCCAAAGTGTATTAGAGTAGAACTGTATTCACAGGACATACACTCTGGTAATGGACTAGGCATTCATTTTTAATTAAAAAATAAGCCAGCCAAGGGCGCCTGGGTGGCTCTGTTGATTATGCATCTTACTTTGGTTCAGGTCATGATCTCACAGTTTGTGAGTCTGAGCCCTGCATCAGGTTCTTTGCTGTCAGCACAGAGCCTGCTTTGGATCCTCTCTCTCCCCCTCCCCCACTTGTTCTCTCTCTCTTTCTCTCTCTCTCAAAAATAAATAAACCTGAAAAAAACAACATTAAAAATATGCCAGCAGGGAATATCAATTTCTTTTTAAGTTTAGTAGAAATATTAGGAAATCCTATGCAAGAAAGCTAAACGGATAAGGAACATGAAATAGTCCCCTCTCAGGAACATTTATTTTGTCATCTTTTAGCCTTACATTCAATGTAGCATTTGGTCAAGTATTAGGAAAGAACGGATTGAAATATTTTTCAGGTTAGAAACGGGTGAGGGTGGCTAATTTTGTATGACTCACCCTAACATGACTATCTCTCTCTTGCTGAGGGAGAAATGGAATTTCTTACTGAGATGGTAAATTACTGGGGAGACAGGGCAGGGAGGTGCCTAGCCCTTCTGATTCCCAGTTCAGCGCTGTGTCCAGTTTTGCTATTTCTAACTCCAGTTCCTGTGGCTGTCACAGAGCAGAAATGTGGTTATTCCATGTGTGGGTGTTGAAAAATGGCCACAAATTTGTTGATACTCTTCCCGTCAAGAGGTGGAGTCCATGTCCTTCCACCTGGAATCTAGATAGTCCTGTGATGACTTTGACCAGCAGTCAAATCACCAGGAAATGACACCACGTGAGCCCCACGGCTAGGTCACAAAAGACCACGCAGATTTTGCTGGAAGGCTCATCCTTGTGACACTCCCCTGTAGAGCCCCGCCACCATGCTGCAAGAAGCCTAAGTCATACAGAGAGGCCACATGTGGGTGCTTCTGTGTGCTGGTCTACACATGGAGCCCAGACTTTGAGCCATTCTGGTTCAGGTATCGGACATGAAAGTGCAGGGGATTCCAGATGTGTGGGTCCCCAGCCGTTTGAGCCTTCCCAGATGAGACTCTGGACACCGTGGAGCAGGGACAAACCACCCCTGCTCTATTCTGCTCAATGTCCTGACCCACAGCACCTATGAGCATAATAAAATGCCCATTACTGAAGCCACTACATTTTCAGGAGTTTGTTATTCAGGGCTAGGTAACTGAATACTGTGGAAAGAATGCTTCTTGTCCAGGAGGTCGGCCTTCATTCTGGTTATGAAATGGATAAGGGAGCCCCCAAGATAACCTGAGTTCCGGCCCGCTGCTCCCCTGCCCATTGAGGCCCATGCTTGGCTGCGCTGGAGCACAGGTCATGAGTATCCAGGTAAGACTGACCCTAACCGGCTTGATGATCCGAGAACCCTGCAGAGGGTTTCTGCCCACTGTGGGGGTCTCTGTCCATAGACACTTGGGTTTGTCAGAAACATCAAGGTGCTCTTCATTGAGTCCTGGATGCTGCTAGAAGGCCAAATCCTCCTCATGTGTGCATACCATTTAATTTTAAAATAACTTAAATATATATAATATATATTTATATTATATACATAATTTTTTTATTATCCAATATGTTATTTAAACTCGTTAGTTAACTTATAGTGTGGTGTTGGTTTCAGGAGTAGAATTTAGTGACTTACCACTTACATAGAACACTCAGTGCTCATCACAAGTTCACTCCTTAATAGCCATCGCCCATTTAGCCCATCCCCCATGCAATATATATTTTTAAAGGAACAGTGAATATTCATTATAGGAGGAACCAAAAATACAGACAAACCAACAGAAGACACAAGGCATCTATAGTCTCAGACAGCAGAGACAATTGCTGTTAACACCTCCCACAGCTCCTTTATTAGCCCTGAATCACACAACCCAGTTATATATAATATAATCTTTAATTATACTAAAACTCATAGACATATTATGTATATCATATATCACACAGTAAAGATAAATATATATAAAATATACTTCTCGAACTTTTCTTTTTGCCAAAATATTGTTGACATTGTTGCATGCCTATATATAAAGCTCTAATTTATTTGTTTGTACTGATTGTGGAAGATTCACTGTGTGATTGCACTGTAATTTATTGCTTTCCTTTGTTGATGGATGTTTATACTTTTACATACTTTTATTGTACAAACCATAGTGTATCACCTGAAGGTAGTGCTTAAGTGATTTAAGCTGTTTAAGATGTTTTTCTTGTCTTGTATATCCCAGGGGAATTTTCTAACAGGCTGTCCCTTATTCTCTAGGTCTATTCTGCCTGCCCCCAACAAATCCATAAACACATGAGCGTGCTCGTGTACACACACACACACACACACACACACACACACACACACACACAGAGGAATTTAGTGGGAAAACATGCGGAACATAAAGGGAAATTCTACAGAAGATGGGATCTTGAGTTTTGATGCTTTCAAAAGAAAGAGGATTTTTCTTTCTCAGACGTTGCACAAGGTTAAAGCAAATATCTCCTTCAAGAGAGAAACTTCTAAAGATGCTGTGGAAAGTAGGTTAGGCCAAACAAGAAAGGCTTTGCCCTCCCTTACTGTTGTATTTGTAAATATATCCCCTATGGTTTTTTGCAATTAGGAAATGTCAGCATAAATGTGAAACAAAAATAGTCTGGGCAGCTAGTTGGGTAAGTTTTCTAAAATGGAGGAAATAAAAGGGAGATTGCAAATGGTATTTACATAGATAAAGCTCTCCTCCTCCTTCCTCTCCTTCTCCCCCTTTCCCTTGTTCCCCTCTTCACCCTTCTCCCCTCCTCCCTTTCCCATTCTATCCCCCTCCTCCTTCCCTCCTCCTCCTCTTCTTTCTTCTATCTCCTCCTCCTCCTCCTCCTCCTCCTCCTCCTCTCCTCTCCTCCTCCTCTCCTCCTCTCCTTCCTTCTTCTTCTTCTTCTTCTTCTTCTTCTTCTTCTTCTTCTTCTTCTTCTTCTTCTTCTTCTTCTCTAAGCAGAAGTTACAAAAAGACTTCTTTGCTTTTTGTTAACTGCAATTCAGTAACGTATAGGCTTTTTTTCCCCCCTTGACATTCCTTGTTGGAGTCACCTGCAAACTTTTCACAGGACAGTAGCAATTTTGCTCAGAAAAAGCCCTTGGAAGCTGGGGTTTCCTTATGGGGAAAGAAAAAAAGAGTGAATGGAGCTGTCTCTTGATATAGTTTGGACCTCCTCTGCTACCCTTCCAGCTCCTTGATATATTCTACAGCTTGAGGTGTTAATTTGGACCTGGTTGAGTGTATGGCTTTTGGTAAGAGATTGGGTGTGAAGGCAGTTGGAGGGTAGGGGCAAGCTTGGTTTTGCCATCACTCTGAGTTGAGTTAGGCTCCGGTTCCATCATTTACTTATGTTGAGACCTGGAGGGTAATGGAACCTCTTTGAACCTCAGTTTCCTATTTTGTATGATGCAGACTGCACAGGGTTGACTTGGTGAGGAGTGTAGAAGATAAACATGAAGTGATTAGCACACAATAAAAACTGACAAGTGTTGGTTTCCAGCTTGGCTCAAGACTGCCATTTTGAATGTCATAGTGTAATGAACTAGGGAAATAAAATTCACTTGGAAGTCTCCTGAGAAAATGAAAGGTATCTTTGAGGGAAAGCATTTTTATAAGAGCTTAGGGTAGACCTAGTTACCCCATCCTCTTCTACCCCAAGGGGCCAGGGGATGTTCTAAATCTGTTTCACGTGGTTAATGGAGGACATTGTTTCATTGGTTGTTCTAGAGGTGTTTGAGAGTGAAACCAGGACTCTCTGTCTCCACGTGTACCCTGAGTCTTCAGGAAGTCTCTCAAATCATGAAGTAGTTGATTGGATTGGTGGCTTTCCTTTGGAAATGTAAAGGAGGTAAGGGTGTAATGGATTTCAAGACAGCAAAGGATTCAGAGGCAACAGAAACAGGAGAAAATGGAATTTTGAGTTTGCAGATGTTGTGAAGAAGGATATAATTGTTATGGACAACGACAGAACTGGGAGCCTAGACAAGTTCAACTGAGTCCTTTGTGCATTATTTGTGATTGTTTCTATTTACTATCTCTTTTGGATATTGGAACAAGACTGATTTAACCAAATTACTGTGAAATATAATCTTCAAGTCTGACTCTTCTGCCCCCCAGATTGGTTAAAGAATACTTTGGCCTGCTAACATTGTTATTACCTTATAAAATATTTAGTGGTCTTCCCCACAAAACCTGGTGCTTTGCTCAGAAATAACATAGCTGGCAGCAGGGGTAGGTCAAAGTTGGATGAAATCTAAAATGAATGCAAGAAATGTGCTTGTTTTCCCAGAATATAATTTTTTTCCATTCTGGCCCAAATTTTCTACAGATCTTGGACTTGTGTGCTTATCTACAAGTCTGCGTTATTATGCATTTCACAGTCTGAAATCTTTTCTGTTCAAGGACACAGGCTCTAAGTCAAGAGTGAGAGTTGGGTTCCAAAGCTTGGAAATAGACTCTCCAGGATTGAAGCTAGAGAACAGATTTCAGGTGGATTCACTGGTAGGGGGAGTACTCTAATACATATAGATGTATGGTCAAATTTTCTGCTTCCTCTTGGACCTCACTATGTATATATATCTATATATATAACACAAATTTCAACTGTTCTTTATATTAACAGCCTTATTATAAGTAATTATTGGAAAGAAGGGGAATTAGCTTTGTGCTAGGCCCTGCATTAGATGTGTAAGCATAGACTATGGATGTAATAAATCCAAGTGCTCTTTAAAGGAGTACAGGAAAAGGTTTTATTATAAACAAAAATAAAATGCATGTTTTTGGAGTGGCAGCTGATAATAAGGATATCACTAAATCGGACACAGGACAATTATGCCTTTCACTTTCAGGCAAAACTGCTAGAATAATAATTCTAGAACAGAATTTTAGACCAGAACTCCTTTTAGTAAGATGTTATAGGTTTTGCAAATGCTACTGGATGTTGAAGCAATGAGTCAGAGAAGATTGCTTGAGGAAACGGAAATGGATACTTTTGAATAACCATTATGTTCCAGATACTTAAATATAAATTCTCTCCTTGAATACTTATAATAATTTTGTAATGTAGGTATTATTATTTTTACAGATAATGACCTTGAGGGTAGGAGAGATTAAGGAGTCATCTAATCTCATATAGCAAGTGAATGTAAATGGGTCTAAGAATTCAAACCATGTCTCTTTAGCCCCAAAATGTATTCAACTCCATTCGGCAGGCCTCTGTAGGGCTTATGCGTTTGATTCAGAAGATTTTTTGCTTCAAAGTCAAATGGAGAGTTATTTGAATATAGAACAGTTATGCCCAAAATCGAGACATAGGGAGTTTCAACATTAAATTTATTGGTAGTTGGCAAATGGCCATCTTTCATTGCTTTTCTAGCATCTTGGAGAGACAAGAAAATATTTGCAAGTGTGGTGAAAAGAATGGGATTGTCAAGGTGTTTTCAGATAGAATGTTGAGAACAGAGAGGGTGAGTTGAAGATACTCAGAAGGGGCTGGTTCACTTCTTAGAGACAGTGAGCAGAGTCAGAACTGTAGTGGGCAATCCCAGAAACCAAGCTTGCCACAGCCTCAGATTTGATGAGGCTCAAGGAACTGACTCATGTTTGGAGTATGCTATTTATTAATTTACAAAGTAAGATTTCATTTCCTGTGACCATATAATTGTGTCTGCCACCCAAGAACATTTTTCTTGGCATGAAGATAAGGGGTATATATCTTTGTAACTGGGAGGTTTATGAGTGAGTTGAATCAGAAGGAATGAAATTGAATGACCATAGGAGGATATTTTCTGTAAGCCACAGATGAGATTATTCTGTGTTTAGTGACCAGAACATTCTGGTGGTTCATTAGTGCCACTTTTCCTAGACTCCATATAGAACTTACTCCTTGTTTTTAGATTCACTAATTAAGTTGTTTAAATAAGAGCTAAAAAATAAAATGCACTCCAGTCACCTTAATTGCATCCCCACAAAACCCTCAACTTGACTTCTCTGAATGTGGAAAACCTAAGGCCAATGTCTTCCATCAATGTAAATCTCGGATGCCACACTTATTCCAAGGTTAAAAGTTAACCTCCCATAGCCACCCTGTAGACCAGCTACAGGCACATAAAACCCTTCTCAATAGAGATGGCTTAGTCTGACCTGACATTCAGCAATGAAATGGAATTAGGAAAATCATTAGCTAGAGATTGGGTTATAGGGAGAGAAAATTAATATTAGACAAATTTGGGAAAAGATTTCTGTAAATAAGAATTAATTAAAGAAGAAATGAAGTGTATAGGAAGGGATGGTTATTGAGGTTTATTTTGAGCTGGAGAACACACTAAAAGAAATATTTCCTGGGAGGGAAGCTATGGTTCTAAAATATCATTTTCATTTAAAGATGACAATAATTTGAAGGGCTCATGTAAATTAGGCATTACTATTTTTAAACATATTTTAAAAGTTTTTTCCCCAAATAATTCAAGGGTAATATGGCATGGTTGGAGTTCTGTATATCCCAATTATGGTGTATTTATCTTTGTATAATTGACAGATACCTAATGAGCACTAACTATGTATGGGATGACTGCTAGGCATTATGAATAAACATAATAAGATGGTCTCTTTCTTTAAGGGACATTTGCTTTAAATCCCATGATAAAATACTCTAACAGAGAGTGATTTACACCCAAGAGCCATACGTGATTTGTGCCCAGTGGGCAGCACATCTATTCTTCAGAAGTTTTCTGATAACATCTTGGAGGTCAAGAGCTGTGGAGGATAGCATTAATTCAGGTCAGGGTAGTTCCTCTGTATTATTTACTCCCTAGGAGAGATCAGATGTTCCCTTTACGCATGAGTCCTTGGAAGGGTCCTCAAAATTCCCAAGAAGTTATTGTTCTTATTTTCAATTTGGCTACCTTTGCAGGGTTAGAGCTCCACACTTACGTGGAGCATAGACGTCTGTGTTCAAGTAGTTTCCAGGAGAATGTTCTAGAATCTACAGCTGTCCAATAGTTATTAAAATCATAGCTGATAAAGATATAATGCACAAAGATTGCAGTTAGTTCCTTCTTTTGAAATCCAAATATTTCCTTCTCTTCCCCAAAAAACTGTGAACTTGGGTGGAATAATAATGCCTCCCTCAAGATTTGTACTCTGAGGTGAGTCATGAGCCTATGTTGAGGAACAGTATGAGAAACAACCTTAAGACACACCCTGTTGGGGCTGTGGAGAGAAAGTGCTGGAGAATATCTTCTATCATATATATAGTACAAAGCATGGAGAGGTATTTAAATTTATTGGGCAAGTTGCTCAGTCACTAGCATAGACTTGCTTATTGACAATGACTCCCTCTTTGGACATTTCAGTGCTATTTATCCCCTATGCTCATATAGGCAGGAGCAGAGAGAGTAATGGAGAATGAGATCTTCCACTAGTACAACTTGGTCACTATCAGAAGAAAGATATAATCACCATTAATGAGAAGAGACTTGTAAAGATGGAGCAAATGGGTCTATTTTTTTTTTTAAGTAGGCTCCATCCTTAGTGTGGGGGTTGAACTCATGACCCTGAGATCAAGAGTCACATACTCTTCTGACTGAGCCTGCCACGTACCCCAAAATTAAGTCTAAGTGAAATTATTTCCACGTACCAGTTTATGTGTAGTCCAGATCTACCCTTTCTATATGGTAGCCACTTACTTACATTTGCATTTGAATTAATAAAAATTAAATAAAATTTAAAAGATCCAGTTCCTTAGTTATACTAGTAACATTTCTGGTGCTCAGTAACCACATGTGGCTATTGGGCCACCATAATGGACAACACAGATATAGAACATTTCCTTCCTTTCAGAATCAGTAGGATTTCCTAGATTGCAGGACAGCCCTGGTCTAGAGCATAACAAAGAGAATGACCCAAGCAATAAAGTCAATAGTCCATTTTCCAGAGCTATGTATCAGGATGCTTTCTATCTCCTTCTTGGCTTTCCTCATCCTATTATATTATTAGCTTTGATTGAGCTGGCACAAACAGATCATGCTTGCTCAATTATTTTAGAATAAGGGAGATTTTCCCCATTAGACAAATGTATGTGTATAACATTTGTATGTTATATACGTTCTTTGCTTCCCTCTCTTATTGGCTTTGTAGACTATCTGAATTTGGTACATTGGTATAGATTCTACTATGAACTGTGGGAAAATTCTCATTGGGAAAGTTGATTGAAATTAATGGTCTAGAGGGGCGCCTGGGTGGCTTAGTCGGTTAAGCATCTGACTTTCGCTTAGGTCATGATCTCGCTGTTCGTGGGTTTGGGCCCTGCGTCGGGCTCTGTGCTGACTGCCAGCTCAGAGCCTGGAGCCTGTTTTCAGTCTGTGATCCCTCTCTCTCTGACCCTCCCCTGCTCACGCTGTCTCTCTCTCTCTCTCCTAGAAATAAATAAAAATATTAAAAAAAAAAAAGAAATTAATGGTCTAGGGAGGCTTTAGAATAATTTGTAGATTTCAATTTTTCTTAGTCACTTTCTTCTCATTATCACATGTAACCAAGAGTTAGGTATATATTTTTATAAGCAACCAAGAAAAAAAATTAAGAGAGAGTTTGACAGACAGATGGAGAGGGACAAAGGAAGGGACACATAGAGATGAACAGAGGAATACAAGGAAAGACATTTATTGAGTGTGTCCTGTGAGCTTACTACTAGGCTAAGTTACTGTTGCTTAATTCATATCATAACCCAGTGAAATAGATTTTATTTTGATTTTATAGCCAGGAAACAGGTCAGAGAAGGATTTCACTTTGCTAAGGGTTCACACAGCTGGTAGTACTCAGAACCAGTAAAACTAGCTTACTGGAAAGATCATGAATGTTCTTTTTTTTTTAATAAGGTTTTTTTTTTAAATGTTTATTTATTTCTAGAAGAGAGAGACAGTGTGAGCAGGGGAGGGTCAGAGAGAGAGGGAGTCACAGACTGAAAACAGGCTCCAGGCTCTGAGCTGGCAGTCAGCACAGAGCCCGACGCGGGGCCTGAACCCACGAACCGCGAGATCATGACCTGAGCGGAGGTCGGACACTTAACCGACTAAGCCACCCAGGCGCCCCAGGATCATGAATGTTCTATTGTATCAAGTACTAAGCATCATCTCATTCTTTCCTGAGAGCTGACAGCTCTCTATCTCTTTTTGTTGTCTTATTTTTTTCCCTTCATTTTTTTTATTTGAGGAATTTTTGTTCTCTTTATTTGAAAATAAAGAGCAATGTGTTTGAAAGGTTTCCTAAAGTGATTATTCTTCTGAATTGTATTATACCTGCTTTCTGCTCTTCTAATTTTTATTGGAATATTAAGCAACAGCCAATCCTGTTTCATTTCTAATGATTTCTCATCTTTCAGTGGGGGTGATTTTATTTGGGCCTTTAATTTGCCTTTGTAAAATGTGGGAGAAGGGGTGAGAGGAGTGAACTAGGGCAGCAAGTTACTTCAGTTTGGTTGTATTGTCTCCAATTCCTCGTTAGAGCTGCTACATTTTCTGTTCTCTCCTTTTAAATTGTGGCATTCTGCTCTTTGAATTGGTCAGAAGTTTAGGGTGAACCTCAACAAAACTGCACATTATCAATGCTCTCTAGTGATTTAATGTGAACCACATATACGATTAAACAAATAGAATGAAAAAAAAAATGCCCATTACTCAGTTTAAGTAACTCAGTTGTTCCGACAGCAATTCCTTGGAGTTGGGGGAGCTATCCTGAAGGCTCGCTTTTCAGATGCTGTTAAGACAAAAAAACAAAAAGAAACTGCAGGGGTAGATGTAACTACATTTATTGGTAGATTATTTAGGGGCAGGTATTTTCTAAGAGTTGGCATGACATCTGTCATTTACTTCTTACTCCTGGGAGCAGACATTGCTACAAGGTTTTTACAGTTGAGGAAACGGAGGTTCAGAGAGATGAAATGGCTTGTCCAAGGTCATTTAGCCAGTAAGTGGCAGAGCTGGAACTTGATTCTGGTTCTTCATCTGGGTTAGCAAGAGGTTTGGGGAAAGATCTTTACTCGTGAGAACCTCACTCTTTTATGACACCAGGGGATGTTTGACAATACGTGGTTACATTTTTTGTTATCCCAACAAGAGAGATGGTTACTGGCATCTAGTGAGTAAGAAGCCAGAGACTGTGCTAAATATCGTACAGCCAACTCCCAATAAAGGGCAGCTCCCGATAAAGAATGATCAGACTCAACACACCGGTAGTGACAAGGCTGAGACATCTTGCTTTGAGGTAGACAAGCCGATGGACAGTAGACCTTTTGTTCTGTAGGTCTTGAGGGCAATAGTATGTGCAAAGGGGAGGTTTGTCCTGGAGGGAGAGGCAGAGAAGAATACAGGGAAGCTGCAGCTGCCCCGTTCACATAGGTTGCTGGCTTCCAAAAGGAAAGTTAAGAATTTATATTGAGATTCAAGCCCATGTTTTGTGATTCCAAATCTAGTGATTTCCATAGTTTCACCCCCTTAACTTGGCAAGCATTCTGTACAATTTCAGATTTCCTTTGCAGAGAGCTCTTGTCAGACAACTCAGAGTTTAAAAATATAAACAAGCAGTAGTGACAAACACTTTTAAAAAGGAAAAGGTTTTAATGAAGATACGTCAAGGTTAAAGTACTAAATCTCAAATTTCTAGCATTTTTGAAAAAAACATTGCCTTTGAGAAAACGTTGTAAACGTGTGAATACCTATATAACTGTCTCAGATATAGTTTACTTCAGTAACTTGGTGGAAAAATTGCTCTTTGTTTTAGAACAAATCTTGGTCTATAATATGATACTATAAAGAAAACCCAGATTTACACAATCTTAGGAAAATTATTTTATCGGAGTGATTTGTTATAAGGATCTGGGGCTTCAAGTATTCAGTCCAATTTTATTAAATGAAACAAATTTATTTTTTTGTTTAAAATATTTTTTGTTTACTAAAAATAATAAAAACAAACAGTGAAATGTATTCCCCATTTTCTCTTTTCGGTTCTTCATGCTTTATTACTGTTATTAGTTTCTCCTGTTCTCTTTAGAATTTTCTTACTCATATGCAAGGAAATAAAAACATTCCTTACCTTTTTACATGTAGATTTTTACTACTTCTCTTTATCTTATTTTCTTAGTGAACAACATATCTAAGTAATGTTTCCATATCAATACATAGAGAACTTTCCAATTTTTTTTTCTCACTGCTATAGGGTATTCCATTGTTAGGATGAATCAATCTCTATTGAAGGATATTAATTGTCTCCACACCTTTATTATTAGCCTTATACACATTCCAATTCACAAACTGTGTAGGTATATCTGTGAGATAATTTTTGAGAAAAGGAGTACGAGGGTCAAATTGTATACGTATTTTTATTTTTGAAATATATTGTAACATTGTTCAACACTGGGGTTACATTCCACATATACAACAGTGTTTGTTTCCCTATAAACTTATTAATAGCATATTATTAAACTTCTGGATTTTTGCCCATATAGTGAGTTCAATTTTTCCTTTTTCAAAAAATTGTAATGTTTATTTATTTGAGAGAGAGAGAGAGAGAGAGAGAGAATGAGCATGCATGTCCAGGAGAGGGGCAGAGAGAGGGAGACAGAGAGAGGATCCAAAGTGGGCTCCATGCTGACAACAGAGAGCCTGATATGGGCCTCAGTTCTGAGAACCTTGAGATCATGACCTGAGCCAAGGTCAGGGCTTAACCACCTGACCCACCCAAGCGCCCCTGAATTCAACTTTTCTATTCCCATACGGAAATTAATATGCTTAATTTTTTTATTTTTTCTGGGGGGGTCAGTTTTGGTAAATTCTATTTTCTTTTTTTTTTAATGTTTTTTTTTTTTTAAATTTATTTCTAGGAGAGAGAGAGAGAGCATGAGCAGGGGAGGGTCAGAGAGAGAGGGAGTCACAGACTGAAAACAGGCTCCAGGCTCTGAGCTGGCAGTCAGCACAGAGCCCGACGCGGGGCCTGAACCCACGAACCGCGAGATCATGACCTGAGCGGAGGTCGGACGCTTAACCGACTAAGCCACCCAGGCGCCCCTGGTAAATTCTATTTTCCTAGAAAGTTATTTCATATAAATTTTCACATTTGTTTGTATGGAATTTAATAAGCTTTTTCTGTGATTCTTTAATTGCCTATGCATCTTTTCACTTTTCCTTTTTATATTTATACCTCCTTTAAAAAAAAGTAAAACAGAGAATTTATTTATATATTTTAACTATCCTTTCGTCCTTGCCAAAGAATAATCTTTTACTTTATGGGTTCAAATGTTTCTTAGTTTTTAATTCATTGATTTCTATTATTAGCTTTCTTATTTTTTCCTTTGGTTTATTTTACAATCATTTCTTTTTCTTTTTTCTTTTTAAAAATGTTTATTTATTTATTTGGGGAGAGAGAGAGTGCAAGCAAGGGAGGGACAGAGAGAGAGGGAGAGAGAGAATCCCAAGCATACTTCAAGCTGTCAGCACGGAGCTGAAGTGGAGCTCAGTCCCACAAACCTCAAGATCATGACCTGAACCTAAACCAAGACTCTGACACCTAAATGACTAAGCCACCCAGGCGCCCCCTTTTTTTACTATCATTTTTATTTTTTTTATTTTTTTATTTTTTTTATTTTTATTTTTTTTAATGTTTTATTTATTTTTAGGAGAGAGAGAGAGACAGCGTGAGCAGGGGAGGGTCAGAGAGAGAGGGAGTCACAGACTGAAACAGGCTCCAGGCTCCGAGCTGGCAGTCAGCACAGAGCCCGACGCGGGGCTCGAACCCACGAACCGCGAGATCATGACCCAAGCGAAAGTCGGACGCTTAACCGACTACGCCACCCAGGCGCCCCTTTTACTATCATTTTTAAATGGAATATATAATTATTTTATTCTATTTTTGGTTGAATAGATAGTTAAGGTTATTAATTTATTGTCTGAAACTGTTTTGGCTGATTTTTATTAAGTTCTGGTGACTATAGTTTTCCTCATTCATGCATTTGAGAAATTCTGTAATTTCAGTTTCTTTCTCTTTGATTCCAGAATTGTTTAAGAAAAGAAATAATATTTATGGGTGAAATGGCCATTTTGTCTTCTTTTGTAATCAGATTCTAGTTTAATTCCTCTGTGATGGGAAAATGCTATCTGTCCTATTTTTATTTTTGGAATCTACTGAGGTTTTATTTGTGGCCTAATACATGGTCAATTTTTATGACTTTTCATGGGAACTGAAATAAAATGCATTCTTTATTTCAGAGCATTAAATTTGATATATGTCAATTATGACCAGGACCATTTCCATTTCATCAGCTTTGTTATTTAGATCTTCTGTATCCTTGCTCTTGTTCTGTTTTTGTTTGTTTGTTTGTTTTGTCTAATGATTGGTGTCAAGGGCTAAGAAAAATGACTGTCTCCAACCGCTGAAGTACCTCTATTTCTTTTCATGGCTTATAAGCTGTCTGCTTTATAAATATTGCTGCTGAATTATCTGGTGCATAGGTGTTCACAAATTGAAAATCTTCACTTTGAACAGGAAATTTAGTATTAAATTTGTTTCATTAAATTCTTTGGAGCCTTAATTCTAACTTGTCTAGTATTAATATTTTGACCCCTGCTTTGTTTATGTCTTAGCAATTACTCTTTTGGTCTTGTCCTTAATAAATCCCTGGGAGCAGCAATATTCCTGTTGCTTCACCATCTTTTCCTTGAACTTCCGCATTTCTGTATTGTGGTTCTCATTCCAGGAGACACTTATTTCATTAATATTGAAAATAGTTCCTGGTAAAATGCTTGGCTTCAATTTCAATCTGCTCCCTGGCATCATTTTTCTGGTATGAATTTCTGTTTTCCTTCTATTAAATTTTTCCTATATCTTTTTATTTTTCATGCTTTAATCAGTTTCATTCTGGATGAGTTCCTTATGAGTTGTTGTTTGGTGATGGTGAGAGGGCGAACAGAATGCCCACAGGAGACTTCCAGATTTCACACTCAGAGGGCTTGCTGGTTTTTACTACCACAGAGACAGACCACTTCCTGAAATTATAGCTCATCTCCGCTCTGCATCTTTTTTTGGAGCATAGCCTTATTTCCTCTGTCTTTCCAAATCAAACTGAGTCCTGGAAGACTTTTCCCTCCAGCCTTCTTTACCCCAGTTCCTATACTCATTGTGACCAGCAGGAGAACTAGTTTACTTCATGAGCTCCTCATCTTCAGGAAGTCTACCTTTTGCTGGCATTTCCTGAGATCTGCTGGCTGGGCTTTTACAGCACCCCTCATGCTTCTTCTTGTTACTTCTTGTGCAGCCTCTGCCTCATCCCTACAGCTTTTGGGAGCCCTTTGGCAAATCTTGGAGTCTGTAGGTTGTATGTGTCCTGATCGCACTGAAAATGGAATTTTTGCAATTTTAATTCTCACTTTTGTAAGATTTGCAGAAGAGGTATTTATACCAGAACTCTGATTTGATTTTGAAACAGGGTAGGTACACTAAGTCCTTCAGAAGCACAGGTCAGGGGTAAAAAGAAACAGATCTGCAAGTTTTAAAATATACCGTTTCACCCCCACACTTATGAACAATTGAGAATATGAGGAGATGTGGGAAAGCTTACATAATCTTCACCTTAAATTCTGGCTGCTTCTTCTCACACCCAAAGTCTAGGTATCTCTGTCACACAGCTAGGGCTATGTTTCTAAGTCTATGTTGCTCAGACGGTATAGTTGCATAGGGAGAGTGAGGCAGGTGCTTTGACATTGTATGTGGACTGATATTTGTGTCTGGTCTTGCTACCCACAGTTTCACGCCATCTTGACATCTGCACTTGCTTTTACATGGACATAGCTAAAGAGTGCTGGTGAATAACCAGGTAATAGGCTGGCCCTCTTGAAAACCTCAAGTCATGATTCAGAGTCAGTGAGGATTGCAGAGAATGGCTAAGCCACAGCATGGAGATGATTTTTATTTTGGGGTAACTTGGAAGGTATAAGCATTCCATGCGATTTGATATTTTTCACCCACATGACATTATACCATCACTTTCACCATCTTCGAATGTCAAGAACAAGGTTATGTTGTTCCTTTTTATTATTTTCTTCCAGCATCACCTAGCTGCTTAACAACACTCTAGTACATTTTCTGGGTTATTGTCTGCCATGTTGAAAGCAGAAATGGTTGGGGGATGGGTTGAATAGTGATGAGAGAAATATGAAGAAAATTCTTAAAAATAAAGAGCACTTTCCAATAAATAAAGTTCTGTATTGTTGATACAAAATGATAATGGAGGGCAGTAGGCCAGCATTTGTTAAATACCTATTATGTAGCAAATAATGGGCCAGGCATTTTATTTATTTATTTATTATTAATTAATTAGTTAGTTTGTTTAATTTTTTTAACAATCTAGTATGTGGGTGTTATTAGCCCCATCTTACAGATGAGACATCTGAGGCCCAAATTTGGATTGATGACTCTTTCTACTGTACCACACTGATTAAATTTCAGTAGAGGGGGCAGACATGACTATAATTCTCTGACATGGGAGGGGTGGGAAGGGACTGGAAATCAAACTGGGTAGCCTCAGGGTTCCCAATGTAAGTACCTGTGCCAAGGTGCTATCTAAACCTAGGTCCTAAGATTATGAGTATTATTTGACTTTTCTGAATCCAGAGGCTGGAGATAGGTTGGAAAGGATTAAGCACTTTTGGGATGCTTACTGCCAGGAAGATTAAAAACTAATAACCAAACATAAATATTATAGAGGACGCATTGTTTCTCATTCAGAAAAACATGTGAGCCAGCAGGTCTCTTAAACATCTTAAGGGAAAGATGACAAAAGTGTGTCCTGTGCTTCTTTGTGCCAGTGGAAGGTGTCACACTACCTGGCTTGGTATGGTGTGGGAAATCTGGTCCTTTTCTGTGCTACTTTGGTGGAGAACTCAACACTTGTCACTGGGTTTGCTCTTTCCCACCGCCTCTGTTCTCAAGGACTTACCAAGTCAATTATCTTACCATTTTATCGTCGTGGGCTTTTGTGTTGAGTTCACCGTATCATCTTCCTTACATGCATTCACCTTCAGCACAAGCTATTTGAAGTAGAACTTTGCAGTGTGTCATTTCCTATGTCACATGAAGATAATATGGCTGTGTAATTAAAAAGGTTAGCAACACTGACATTTCTGTGTTTGTGCTAGAATTATCTTGATATTACCAGGGATTAAAGAATTCTGCCACCTGCTAGGAACATATGCATATGTTTGAGCAAAGGTTAATGAGTCTGTTCAGAAAAATGATTCAGGTGTGGGCTCAAGAACTAGTTGACATATTGTAAAGTAGAAGAGCTGTATGTTCTGACCTTTGGTCAGTTGGGTAAGACAATCTGAAGGCTCCTTTTTAGGGAGGTGGTAAGTAGTATAGTGGTTTGATTGATTATTTCAGTCCTGAATATAAGACAAATTGTCTCTGGCTTACCTAGATGCTCTACCTTGCACATTTATCTGCAGTATTAATTCTGTGTCAAAGTAGCTGTATGTACTTTAGGGGAGCAAATGTCCCTTTATCTTAATCTCTGTGTATTTGTGTAGTGAGATGGTGTGTACTAAGATGGTCGGCATTGTGGAAGTATATACACAGTGACCTGGATATAGAAATATATTGAATATAAATATAGATTGATAACTTTGATACCATTTAATTACACTCACACTGCATTTCAATTCTATGTTCTCTGAAGGTCTTCTTCAGTTAAATATTATGGCCAAGCTTCTGACAATCTTCTAAATCTCTGAGCCTTTGCGAAAAATGTTATTTTCAGATACCCATTTGTTGAGTGGTATTTTCTCTTTGAATTTACAAAGAAAGGTGGCACTTTTTTTTTTTTTGAAAATTGCTCTCTAGACAAACAAGACATCCTTCTCAAATCAAGATGGTGGCCTGACCTGAGGAAGCCCTTTCCCATCCCAGAAAAGTGGAGTAGTGAAACTTGTCTCTCTCTTACTCAACTGCCTTACTTTAAGAAAGGACTTGTTAGTTTAAAAATAGTCATCTGTTATTTCTTGCCTGTCAGGGCCTCTCTGCCTTCTCTCAAAAGCCAGCATTTACTGATGTTCTTTGATTGACACCCTCCTCAGCACTAAAATGGAAGAGAGAATGGGAGAATATTCTATCTTATTGACAGACGCTGAGACCTTGTCAGGGACAATTGCTTAGCAACCTCTATGGTGCCACTTTTGGGAAAGGGAAAGAAAGGACACAATTACATATAAATGAAAAGAAAGCATATGTGACAAAGGCCAACTATCATAAAACACTGAGTATTTTAACTAGTTCTTTCAGTTAGCAATGTAACTTGTAAAACCTGCACAAATTATCTTTTTCTTCCCTCAGGTTTTCTGGGTACTGAAGAGTTCAGAGAGCAGCAGGTGCAGAGGGAAAAGTAGCTCCTTCTGGGACACAGGACCTCAACTCTCATCCTGGCTGTTTGACTCTGCACCGGCCTCTCCACATTCCTAAGCTTCGTGGGTAAAACTGGGAAAACCACCCTTATAAAAATGAAAGAGGTTTATAATGCACGTGGAAAGGGTTTGAAAATTATCTAGAACTTGTAAAATAAGGGGTTCTTATAATTGTGCTATATTGGGACACAATCCTTGAATTAATACAGTGTACCTGTAAGTTGGACATAAATATGACTTTTTAGTAGTGTAGAAACAACACTGGCTTATGTTTGAAAAGATTTTTTTAAATTTTACTTTTTTTTTAATGCTTATTTATTTTTGAGAGTGAGACAGAGCAGGGGAGGGGCAGAGAAAGAGGGAGACACAGAATCTGAAGCAGGCTCCAGGCTCTGAGCCATCAGCACAGAGCCCGATGTGGGGCTCAAACTCACAGAACTGTGAGATCATGACCTGAGCCAAAGTCCAATGCTTAACTAACTAAGCCACCCAGGAACCCCTGAAAATATTTTTAAAATGCCTCTGATCCTTGTAGTTCTGTGGTACAGAATATCTTTTATCTCCATATTCCAGTTAGTAATTATTAACCCCATTTCTAGGTATGGAATTTTTTCACAGCTTCACTGGGGGTAGGCGGGGGCTTGATCAAGTTGGCTGGTCCCAAGCCTGTGGCATTTCCATTCTTTTAGCATTTTCTGTTGTTACCTTTAATTATTTTTGTAACAAGATTATGTAAACGAGCTTCCTCCAAATTATCTGTGGTGAATAACCAGTTTAAAAAAAACAACATTCTAACGTGTCCTACATGGGTATTTGTAGAGTATAATACAAATGAAATAGCAGAGTCGATTTCCTGGTTGGGACAATGTTCTATGGTTAAATAAGATGCTATCATTGGGGGAAGCTGGGCAAAGGGTACATGGAGACACTGACTTTTTGGTAAATTTTTGCAAGTCAACTTACTTCAACAGTATCATTAAGGATAAATTGCTAGAAAATAAAAATAAATACATACAAAATAGTTCTTACATTCTAAATGATTAAAGTCAAAGATATTCAAAGACTGTCAAAATCTTTTTAAAATTTTTGTATGCATAGTCTCAATTTCTATACTCATTTTGTGGTGGACCAGTGACAGACAGGTCCCCTGACCACACCATTGTGAACGTGAATGAAAAGAAATTCCTCTTCTGTGTGAACAAGTAATTTCCCAAAGGAACTGTAATGTGAGAGCCTCAATTTTCAGTCCAAAGAAGAACTTCTGAATCTCCCACACTTTGTCTATGTCTGGTCAACTATGGTGTGGCAGAGAAGGTAGAATCATGCCAGGACCCAATCTAAGAGTGAATATTAGCAGCAGGAATGAGGAGAAACCCAAGAAGTGGCCAATAAATGACTCAATATATGACCCTTGTCCCTGATGGATAGAACTATAGATTGCTGCCCCAAATGACCAGTTATTAAAATAATATGAGATGGAGGGGTGCCTGGCAGGGGTGCCTGGGTGGCTTAGTCGGTTGAGCGTCTGACTTTCGCTTAGGTCATGATCTCACGGTTCGTGGGTTCGGGCCCCGCGTCGGGCTCTGTGCTGACTGCCAGCTCAGAGCCTGGAGCCTGCTTCAGTCTGTGACTCTCTCTCTGACCCTCCCTGCTCATGCTGTCTCTCTCTCTCTCTCTCCTAGAAATAAATAAAAACATTTAAAAAATTAAAAAAAATGAGTTTAGTTTCAGTCATACTGCTTTTGGGGGCCTGGTGTTGGTTCAGGTGGTGATTTCCCCACACAGTCAGAAACATGGAAGTCAACACATCAGGAGTATGCATTCACCAACCTGGTACCTTGAATCATGCCCCTTACAAAGGTGTATCCAAGGTCTAAGCCCTGCTACTTGTGGATGTGACCTTATCTGAAAAAGGGTCTTTGAAGATGGAATTGAATGAGAGAACTTCAATGACAGCATCCTGGATTTAGAGTGATTATGTCCTTGCAAGTATTCTTACAAGAGAGAAGACAGGGAGGTTTGACACAGAGCTAGCCAGAGAAGGCCGTGTGAGGGCGCAGAGAGACTGGGTTATGCTGCCACAGGCCAAGGAACCCTCGGAGCCACCAGAAGCTGGGAGAGGCCCCGAGAGATTCCCCATGGGAGTCTTCACCGCAGGGAAGCCCCACTGACACCTTGATTTCAGACTTTGGGCCTCCTGAAGCGTAAGAAAAAACTTCTGCTGTTTTAAGGCACCCAGTTTGGATTAATTTATTACAGCAGCCCCGGGAAACGAATGCAGCCCCTCTTGTGCGAGCTCAGTATACATATTTCAAATGAGGTTGTTCTTGTGTTGTGAAGTAGAGGGAAAATGAAGCTATTTATTCATCTTTATTAGCGTCTTGTTTCTGAGTATTTTCAAGGTGGTTTTCCTTGCAAGGCAGGAGAGGTGAGAATGAAGTAGTTCAGAAGAATGAAGTTAGACACCTTAGCAAGTGTGTAAGTGATTGAATTATAGGTTGATCTACCACCCTGTCCCATTGAATTAATTTAATTATTTCCTCCCTCCCTCCTTCCCTTCTTCCTTCCTTCCTTCCTTCCTTCTTCCTCCCTTTTTCCTCCTGCTCCTCCTCTCCCTCTTTCTCCTTATCTTTTTTTTTTTTACAAAATCTCTCTATATTGGAGGATTTCCTACCATAAAACACAATTAATTAGCTTTAAATTTATTTTTCCATTTCTTTTTTCAATATTTAAAGGATATATATGTATATATAGATGTATACATATGTATATATCTCTATCATCTATCTATCTATCTATCTATCTATCTATCTATCTATCTATTATCTATCCATCCATCCATCCATCTATCCATCTATCTATCATCTATCATTGATGTCCATTGTTACATTAGTTCCAGAAGGTATGCAACATAGTGAATCAACAGTTCTGTATATTACGCTGTGTTCACCACATTTTTCCATTTCTAACTTTCAATCAGAATGTGTTACTTTGGAATAACCAGTGTTACCCCATTCAGAAGTAATCAGAGCCCTATACACAGTTAAATCTTATTCTGCTTAAAGAGGTGATTTTTTTTTTCTCTTGGACCTTTTGACGTACTGAAAAATAGCTTGCAGAGTCCTCTAACTTCATTGCTACTGTCATTATTTGGTAAGATGTGACTTCCTGGAGAGCAGAAATTCTGTTTAGCCCACTGCCTAACACAGGCTATGGCACAGAGTTGGTGAATCCCCTTGTGGCTCTAGGAAGGAAGACAGGATAAAAGACAACTAATGCTTGTTTCATAATATCCCCGGGAAAGAATATCTCTACCTACACTGTCAAACATAATGTTCTTCAGGAGAACATTCCTCTAATTGAGCCATTTAGGGCAAATGTCTATCTTTGAACCAATCACTCTGGCCATGAGGTACAATTACGCTGCAAGAAAGACTTTAGAGCTGGTTTAATGGCATCTAGGCCTGACTCCGAAAGGGTTATTGACCCCATTTTGGTTGGCCACTCCTTGGTTCAGGCATCCAGCAGACCAGGTTATGCTAGCCTGGGAAGACTGAGAATAACAAATTGAGTTATATTTGTGTCTAAGTGCATTGTACTGGGTCATACCCTTCAGTTAGAGAGTCTTGAAAGTGTGTAACTGACCCAGATGGGGAAGTCGTCAGACTAGACAAACTGCACAACAGTTTCAGCCTTATTTATGGAGGGGGGCGGTTGGCTCTCTAGAAGTCTGATGTGATCTTACTCTCAAATTTATTATCTGTAACTTTGGGCCTATTGTTCAGAATTATTGTAACCTGGAAGCTTACAACTTCTTTGGAGAATATTGTCAACCTCTCTGCTGTATTGGTTTAATTTTTTTTATTATTGAAGTGTAGTTCACATACAGTGTTATGTTAATTTCAGGTATACAGCACAGTGATTCAACAATTCTATGCATTATGTGATGCTCAGCACAATACGTACGGTTACCATTTGTCTCCATCCAATGTTATTACCATATTATTGGCTGTATTTCCTATGCTGTACTTTTCATCTCCTTGACTCATTTATTTTATAACTGGAAACTGGTACTTCTTAATTCCCTTCATCTATTTCACCCACCCCCACCCACCTCTCTTCTGACAACCACCAGTTTGTTTTTATCACCTTGACTTCCTTTTGTATCCTTCAGTTTGTAAACTTTGTTTGCTTTGGCCAAGCCCAAGTCAATGTTTGTTCTTACTCAGTGGATCTGAATCAACTCTTGACATTCACCAGTTCAGTGGTTACCCATAGCTGATTGGCTTAAGGCCAATCCTGAACCATTCCTGGGGCTGAGCCTGGGCCTGGGGCTGAGGCTGGAGCTAGTTCCTCCAAATCCACACAGCATCTACAGTGGACCATGGCTACCACTGATGGTGGGAGAGGCTACTGCAGTGTCTCCTCATTTTCATTGTCTGTTTAACTTCTAATGCATATTTCTCTTGCTGTTGTAGATATCACTAATGTCTTCCTTTTGCAAATGAGACTAGGAGATCACACCTTTCCAATTTAAATTATTTATCAGTCTAACACAGATTATTTGTTTATATAAAGAATATTTGGAGGTGCAAGAAATATTCCTGGAGCCAGAATGCTAAAGGAGGGTAGTTTTAATTTATGCTTCCTGGAGGCTCAGGGTTCTCCATGATATCTCATAGCTGAGATGGAAAAGGAAGGACAAAGCTTTGGATGCAACCATGTTTTTTTTTTCTTTCGTTTATAGTTTATTGTCAAATTGGTTTCCATATAACACCCAGTGCTCATCCCAACAAGTGCCCTCTTCCATGCCCATCACCCCTTTTCCCCTCTCCCCCACACCCATCAGCCTTCGGTTTGTTCTCAGTATTCAAGAGTCTCTCATGGTTTGCCTCCTTCCCTCTCCCCTACTATTTTTTCCCCTTCCCTCCCCATGGTCCTCTGATAAGTTTCTCCTGTTCCACTTATGAGTGAAAAAATATGGTATCTGTCCTTCTCTGCCTGACTTATATCACTCAGCATAACACCCTTGAGTTCCATCCACGTTGCCACAAATGACCAGATTTCATTCTTTCTCATTGCCATGTCATATTCCATTGTATAGATAAACCACATCTTCTTGATCCATTCGTCTGTTGATAGACACTTAGGCTCTTTCCATGTTTTGGCTATTGTTAAGAGTGCTGCTATGAACATTGGGGTACAAGTGCCCTGTGCATCAGCACTCCTGTATCCCTTGGGTAAATTCCTAGCAGTGCTATTGCTGGGTCATAGGGGAGTTTTATTGTTAATTTTTTGAGGAACCTCCACACTGTTTTCCAGAGGGGCTGCACCAGTTTACATTCCCACCAACAGTGTAGGAGGGTACCCATTTCTCCACATCCTTGCCAGCATCTATAGTCTCCTGATTTGTTCATTTTAACGACTCTGACCGGCATGAGGTGGTATCTCAGTGTGGTTTTGATTTGCATTTCCCTGATGAGGAGGGATGCTGAGCATCATGGATGCGACCCTGTTTCAATCATGGTGCTGCTTTCTTAGATGTTTGATGCATATTGTAGTTATATATGCAGTATTCCATTTAAGATCTGATGCTACTAACATGCAGGTTGAAAGCCACTCCTCCATCCTAGCTCTCTGACTTTGAAAAAAATTCCCTCTTACTCTTTGGTCCCCATTTTCTTTTACTCATAAACTGAGGGTGCTGGATGAGAAGTTCTTGAAGTTCCATTTTTTTTTCTCAACAGCCCGCAATTTTGTGACTTTTGTCCTGGGCCAAAGTGGCGCTTACTAGTTGCATGAAAACTGACTACATTTCTACCTAGGAAGTTATTCATTCTGCACGGCTTCCCCATTTCAGTGAGTTTTCAGCTGTATGACAATCATAAAATGCCAGCGCTGCCGGTGTGTGATGGAGTTAACAGTGTGAGATCTCCTAAGTGTTTCTGTGCGATCGGTGTGAAAGCAATCACATCTCCAGAGTGGGAAAGGTCAGTGCCCTGTAGCTGCCAACCCTCACCACACTAAGGGGACACCAAGGGGACTGTCACCCGCTGAACACAAATCAGGCTACAGAATGAATACCCTCTGCTGATGCAGTCTAACAGCTCCGGATGTCAAGTGATATTACTTTGGGAGACTGTTAAGCCCCTTTCTCAGTGCACAGCAGTGTATAAATCCCCTCATCTCATTTGATTAATCTGAGCGATTATAGAATATTTTATTAGGCACAGAAAACATGACTGCAGTGTGATAGTCTGTGTCATTACTGGGCATGGAAATTCTTTTAAGCCTTGTGGGGGTTTTTTTGTTTTTTGTTTTTTCCCTTGGTCCTAGTTTGCTTGAAACAGGAGGTGGGCCCTCTTGGTCTCAGTGAATTAGTGTCCTGTATGAATTAATGTTAGTGAATATATACATAAATAATAAAGGATTATACAGTGAATTGCAGCCCCTATAGAATCAGGTCTTCCCATGAGAGGGAAGAAGAAAGAGAGGACTCCTTCTTTCTGTCTCTCGCTACCTACACATTAAGCCCTTGGAATACACACCAGTACTTGGCAGGAAGGAGACCATGATATTAACAGGGGTTTTATCCACCTAGCTGGGGAGGTTACGTGTGAGTTTTAATTCTCTATGTGCTTATATCTCATACATTTTTATGGCAGGCACATATTATATTATAGTATAATAAGAAACTATATTTGAAACAATGTGTAATTTCAAACTGCACTTTTCTTTTGTTCATTTCAAGGTAATTCTTTTCCCCAGAAGGCTCCAGGAATGCTGGAGTTTCTTTTTTTTCCGTCCTGCTAAAATGGAGGCAGGTACCTGAAATGCTGCGTGAAATAGATTAACGGAGCCCTTGCCTGCGAAGCTTCCCACTTCTTCCTTTTCAAGACCCAGAGCCACCGGGGCCTGACGAGCGGTAAGGAATGCGATAATAAAGACGATGGGCCACTCCAGGGCTGGATTTCATTTCCAGCTTAATTAAATCCTAGAAACACACCTGACCTCCAGCTTTGAAGAGCTGCCACAAAAGCCAGGTGTCCTCATCAGCGCGGGCTCGCCCCGCAGCGACAGTGGGAAGCCAGCCTGAAAAGGACAAGGTGGGGGGAAGCCGCGGCCGGGGAGATGAAACGGCGGAGTCAGGAAGCAGTGTTTCAGAGAAAGCTGTTTCATCCGGTGGGCAATCTCTTTGCCCTTCTGCTTAAAAGGTGAACGGCAAAGCTAACCTACAAATGTCCTGAATTGAAACTCGTCCAATGGCATCCTGCTCCACTGCCACCAGTCTCCCCCCCCTCCCCAGGTCCTCCACCCGTTCCCTGGCCCCACCTGTTGTGGTCAACCGGGGACAGAATGCACTTTGCTGGCACAAGTCCTGGCGGGGCCTCAGTGCCCTGGGAGGACTGGCCTCTCCCGCGTTTACAAACTTCTGGCTACTCCTGGCTCTTCAGACCCTGGGGCCACAGCAGAGGCTGCCCGGGGCCTCTGGGTTCCATTGTCCCAGAGACCAGAGACTGTCTTCAGTGTAACTAAGGAGGAAGAATCCTTGCCGTGATCGATGGAGCCCGGGGCTTTATGGGGAATTTGAATGACACCTTCTCCCCAGTTTTCACGACCACTTGTGATAAATTGCCAGGGTTTTACGGGTGAAAATGGGGATCCCAAAGACCAGGTGAGTGTCTTAGATCTGAGCAGCAGAACCGGAGACCGTCAGCCGGATGCCTGGGAGTTACTAAGGGATGCTGTTAGGAGAAGCCTGGGGGAGGCGGGGGCAGGCAGGAGAAGGGAGGGGCGAATCAGTTTGGGGGTCCCAGGAAACTCAGCCTTGGCCTGATCCACGGGGAATTCTGGAGCATAAACCACGCCGTTGAATGTCCCCACCTTGAGGCCAGGAAGCTGACTGAACCCTTCTGAGTCACCTGCTGTGGGCCATCCCTGGGGGTGATGACATGACTTCTCAGTCCAGGAGGCTCTCATCTGCCAAGGGCCCTTTTCTGAAGCGAGAGGCCAGTGGGAACTCACTGAGAGTCAACATTTCCAGTGTCAGGGGGGACGGGGCATACAGAGGCTCTGGTAGGGTGCCAGGGGCAGCCACTAATCTGCAATGAATCCGCACTGCCTCCCTTTGGGACCTAAAGATGACTCTGAGGGTTCTGGTGACCCGGGGGTGGGGAGGGAGGAGGCAGGTCACTTCTGTTCTTGTAGAATTGTGAAGGTTGTCACAAATGTGCCTAAGGAATGCAGTGCATACGAGGGACTCCATAGCCATGGAGAAGAGGAAGAGTCCTTTGGCAACAAGCTGTGAATATTTCCTTCTCCCCTGTGACATTTTAGCATTTTGTGCCTTCACGAGAGCTGCCATTACATTTAGAAAGTAACATTCCTGTCTTTTCAAGGGCCAGATTCCCTAGGGAAGAGATCTTGCCTTATTTCATGTGCAGCATGCCTGAAGGCACACATGCCTTGTCTATAGTAGACTACTAATTAACACTGGTTGAGCTGAGTCCTCCTTCAGTTTGTGGGGGGTACCTTCCCTGGTGTTATTATTTCAGTCAACTGATCACTCGCCATTAATTCAGTGTCTGTTACTTGTGAATAGCTCAAGGGACGTCATGTGGGTGGCCGCCTGATTTATTTCCCACCTATCTAAGAGTCTCAGAGTCCAAGAAGCAGCAACAGAAGGGTGAACACTGAGATAATTCTAGTGAGGGTTTATTTACCAGACCAGGAAGAAAGGCAGTCACATAGGAAGTCATGTGGATGTCTTAGAAGCAGGGGACTTGAAACACCACTCAGCTCTTCATCTGTAAAATGGGCAAAGAAGCTCTCCGGCTGAAGTGCAAGGCCGATGTGGACGACCAAGGGCAACAATGCAGGTGAGGTCTACAGATGGTGCAGAGCAAATTAATACATGTTGAAAGTCCAGTGATGGCTCAAAGGCAAGAACGATAGGTAAAATGGCTTGGAATCCCTCCCTGAAGTTCAAGTGGCGCATCCTACCTTTAGTATGTGTGTGCTT
This sequence comes from Proteles cristata cristata, assembly GCA_017311185.1. Classification (NCBI taxonomy): domain Eukaryota; kingdom Metazoa; phylum Chordata; class Mammalia; order Carnivora; family Hyaenidae; genus Proteles; species Proteles cristata. The sequence continues at coordinate 1,980,638 of JAESUZ010000067.1, read as the reverse complement.
AGAATTCAGTGCCTTAGGGAAAGGGAAAAGAAAAAGGGAAATCAGAGTTCTTCTCTCTTCACCTCCTGACATTAGGTATCTGTATATGCTGTAATTAGGGGCCCCGGCTTACACCAATTTCTGAAAGTTTCCCATTTAATTTTATAAGGACATATACACTTTACAATGCCTGACAACTGTATGATGCCTGCTCAAGCAGGCAAATAATTGTTTTGACATTGTGACAGTTGTAGAGAGTATTATTTTAAAAATTTCTAAAACCTGCCAATGGGATGATTAGACTCTAATTCTCATTTGCCAGAGCAATGAGCTCTCTAGGCCAAATTACTCCCTGGTGGCATCCCAGCCCCCTTTTCCTGGTCCTCACTGGCTGGTGGAGATTTAGTTCCACATGGATTGTTCCTTTCCTCACTGAGAACTGAGTTTTGACCTTTAATGATAATCCCAATTATGCACTGAGCACATCACTTGTGGGTTTCTTTCGATGGGTGTTTTATTACAACTCTCATTGCTCGCAAAATATCTTTAATTTAATTTGGTATAACTCTTGGGCTATTCAGTGGAGTGGCCCTGCCACTGGCCCATGGCATGGGACAAAACCACATTGGCATCTGTATCTTGGACATGATGGCCAGGGAAGGAGGGACAGCCTGGGGAATAGAGTCCTAGGAAGCAGGTAAAGAGAACAATCTAGACATGAGGTGAGGATCAGGAGAGAAATGGACATAAGCATAATCTTTTGATTTGGTTCAGATTTAGGAAGAATCCTGGGCCTGCAGGGGTAGAGGAAGTGGTGGGGTTTCCTTCCTGGACTCCCAGGGCTGCACTGCTGGACCATGAGCTTGGGGACTGCTAGGAAGTGGAGCTGGGCCAGGCAGCCTTCTAGAATCCCAGCTTCGGTTGGAGACTTCAAACAGCATCTATTTCATTCCCACCACAAAGTCGGTGTGGAATCTGAGGCCCAGATTAGCAAAGTGACCTGTTGTAGGTCACATAGCTTGAAGATACTCAATTCAGGTGAAGTGTACTCTGCTGGGCTTTTCAGGTGACAGAGAAGGATCCTCAGATATCTCTACTTGCCGAAGTTCTTGTTTTTGTCTTTTTCTCCCCACAATTCTACACTGATCTGTGATTGGGTAAATAATGAAAATGTCTTTAAGATCTGTTTTTTCCAAAAGATGTATCTTGAATCTTGTCTCTCCACTTGTACCATATTGATCATTGACTTAGATGTATTCATTATACAGATGAGGAAATGGAGAATTCCAGAGGTCAAGTGGCCTGCTCAAGGTCACATGGCTAGTGAGTGGCTCAGTGCTTTCAAAAAGTATGAATTGACCCATGCATGGTGAATGATGCTGAACTTTCTAGGTACACAGAGGAAGTTAGTCAAGGCACTTGTAAGCCAGTTGGGGAGATGAGAGTTTACGACCTTTCCCCCTCCCATCAGGCGTAGGCCAGTAACCAGAAAAGGAAATGACGGAGGGCTGAGCCACCTTATTCCCGAGTCCTAGAGTTCTGCTGCATGGAACAGGTAGACATAAAGAGGAAACCATGTTCTGAAAGCAAAGGAAACCTCAGAGTTCAGGTAGACAGTCATGAATAGGGGCTGACGGAGGGGGCAGATGGAGAGCAGAAGCCAGGTGAAATATTTATGCGTGTGGACAGTTAAATTCAAACAGTGCAGAAGGGCATACAGTAAAAATCACCAGTTCCTTTTCCTGTCCCTGCTTTCCTCTGACTCACATGCCACAGGTAGGTTCTTCTTGCTTTTGATTCTTCCAATAGTTATCTTTAAAATTCTCCATAGTATGTGAACCTTTCATTTCTCCAATTATTAATTTTAAACACTTAGCTGCAGACTCTGTTCTGCATGATTAAAAAGAAAAAAAAAGAACTGTCTCACTCTCCCCCCTGCTTCCCTCCTCTCATCCTACTCTTTGTCATTGGGTGGGTTCTTCTGTGGACACATGAGTAATTTTTAAAAGTATACTTCAAATGCTTCATCTTGATCCGTCACATTTAGACAAATTGGACTCACTGTTCTGAGAGAAAGAAGATGAAATTAGAAGCCCTGAACTTCCTTTCACTTCTCCTCCTTGCAATTCTCATGATCTTCCAACTACATCATTAAACATTGTCAAGGCTTATTAGTTTTTCATTCTATTTTATAAATATGCTTAAGCCTTCCTTGCTTTGCCTGTAGCTTGAATTGAAAATTCAAGCACAAGTACGGGTCATTAGCAATGTTATGATTACATATTATTCACCCTGAGATCAAGCAGAGTGGCCTTCTGGGAGGAGGAAATGACACGAATCTTGTGTTGTGGAGATTCGGGCCATCCCCTTTTCAAAATAAGCTTTCAACTAAAATAAGAATGTATTTTCATTTACTTCAGCTTCTCAAAACAATGAAGTTTTAAATGTGCCTTATATGTGTATTTTATTAATACAGATGCTGTGTCTAAAGTTGCTAATTTTCTTCCCTTTTTCTTACTGAAACATAATCCCATCACCATTTTACAAAGACTTTTCTTGCTTGATCTCATTACCTATCAAATAAGATTCTACCTTTTTGTGAAGACTTTTCTCCTGATACTCTAACTTGATGTTCTGGTTGAGACTTTTTACTTTTCATGGCCTGTTGCACAGTTGTGCCTCTGGTCTCTGGTTTTCCTTTTTAGTGTGTTTGTGGCTTTGGGCCTATTGTTTTCATGGTTTCCATTTTCTTGGCTTTTCTTTTCTTTCTTTTTTTTGGGGGAGGCCCTCAAGCATATTTTCTAGTAATTTTTCCCCCCAGAAAGGGGAAAGAAAGAGGTAATTCTATGAGTTTTGCTTGATTTAATATTCAGCCTTCATATTTGAGTGATGATTTGGCTGGACATCAAATTAACATATTGAAGAGTATTTTCTTGCAGGGCTTTGAAAACTCCTTGTGGCAGGTTGGGTTCTCAAGAAGAAGCGGAGATGGAGTTTGGAGAGCAAGATATTTGTTAAAGATCAATACCAGGAGGGCAGGATTAGGTTGACAGAGAATTGAAACCGATTTGAATGGTTTACAGGCCTGACGAGCCTCAGCCAACATGGCAGGTGCTCTGGATGGGGCGTTACTCACAAATATCCTGTGTTGGGCTGAAATGTCTGGGCCTTCACACTTCCCTCTCTCAGTCACCAGATACAGCTGCCCCGAGAATGGCATGACTCTATGGCCACAAGTGTCCTTGTAAGAAAATAAAGAGATGCCAGGGTCACATGAATTCACAGGAAAAAGCCACGTGAAGACAGTGAGAAGGTGGCTACCTACAAATCAAGAAGAGAAGCTTCATGAGAAACCAAAACTGCCAAAACTTGGTCTTGGACTTCTCATCTTCAGGACTGTAAGAAAATACATGTAAGTCACCCAGTGTGCAGTATTTCGTTATGGCAGCCCTAGCAAACTAATATAACTCCCTAAGTTTTTCTGGGGGGAAGTTTTGTGACACCCTTATTTAGAGTCTATTGCAACCAAAATGATTTTCTAATATGTCTTTTATTAAGTACTTGTGGAAAAATGTATTTTAACTATTTTCATGCTGGTCATGTTCTGAGCTTCACAGCAGATTCTTTACATGGTAGTATCTACTCACCACATCTACCTTCCTCTTCTCTGAAGAGATTTGCTCTTGTAGTTCCAAAAATGTTCTTTAACCTTTGTAACTTTGCATCAGCTTAATGGCCTATGCTCATCCCTAAATCATGACTCCTTGTGCTAGCAGCCAACAAGTAAATGGAGGTAAGAATAAAGAAAATCTATTTAATTAGAGGTTGGATTTAAATGTAATTAAGGAGGTAGAATTTCGGTTTTGCCATTAGGGCATTTTTTGGAAAAGAGCAAATTGTCTAAAATCAAAACCCAATTCTTCTCCATCCTAATTCTAGGCATTGAACTTGATGTTTGGTTATCTTCATTTGGCTAGATAATTTTTCCAAGTGACTATTTCCCTGGAAGTCAGATATGGTGGTAAATTCCAACAGCAAACCATTGGCAAAAAGTTCATCTATTAAGTAGCATGTATTGAATGTGTGATGTTTCTATCTCTGGGCTTGGTGTTCAGGTGACAGAAAATATCCATAAACACTGTGTCTCTTCTTAAGGGTTGTTTCCTGGAGGCTGGCTTCCACAAAATGATATGGATTTGCCTACTCTGGGATTATCAGGCTGTTGGAAGGTCTGAGAAAAACCACAGGAATGGGAAATATTAGCTCAGTTGAATCACAAGCACATTGCCTGATCTTGAAAAGGGCTGAAAGGTTTACTGAAATTTTACTCCTTATTTTCAAGAGGACAGGACGCATAAGATGTTGAGCACTACTTCCCAGTTGCTCATGCTCTTTGGTGCTCTGGCTTGGCCTAGACAGTGCTCCTCGTCCCTGCCTTTACCCACACCCACACCGTGAGGTCTTAGTGGACTCTCATGACTCTTGGTGTCACCCCATACTAGATGTGGCCTAAGAACAAGTCACTCTAAGTCTCTAAGTGAGTATAACTATGGTTCTTTCCCAACACACGTGAAGCACTTCCCTAGTTTAGGACATGTAGTAAATGGTCATTGAATATCAGTTATGTTTGGAAGGTGACTCCTCATCTTCAAGGAGCAATTCAAGTTTCATCTTCTCCAGGAAGCTTTTCCATCCCTTGCTCTGCTACATTTGATCTTCCATATGGATGGTAATCTCAGCCTATAATTAAAGTACCTGGCACATAGTAGGCATCCAAAGACTGTTGTTGATGAAATATTTAATACCAATTGCTCTTTGATTGGGGTGTGAGGTATATAAGGAAATAAGAGAGAGAGGAAAAAATGAAGTTAAATTATAGGACCCAGGCAAGGGAGATATTTAAACATTACTTGATACTCAGTTGCTTGGCTGGCTGGGATTAATGAGTACAAAAGAGGTGAGGTGATCTGACCCAATGGAAATCGGGCAGGTTAATGAAGTTCTATTTGAGGAGACTGGCGTTCTTGAGAATTCACAAAGGCTGTCTCTATCATCAGCTGTAGCATTAATTTGGTTCTGCCTAGAAGGGGCTATCAATCCTGACTCTAACTACCACACAGCCCACTATCCTCCCAGATGCTCTCCTCTGCAAACAACAAAACTGTTTTCTTAGACTAAACCCTGAATTTCTCTCAATCTGCTGCACTGCATTTGCCATTATTTTCCTTGGCCCAGAGAACATCCTTTTAAGGCATGACTTTGAAAGAATTCGAAGGAACCGTTAATACATGTGCAGAAGAAATCTTTATTTTGGAAATTGTTCACCTATAAGCTGAGTCTTTAAAATCGTTGTTTATGTGACTTTTATGGTATGTGTTGGGTATTTTTCTCCTTCACGAAGGAGATGGCCCAGCCATGTACTGAAGGTGTTTGATTTAAATGCCATTAGTATGAAGCTGAATTGGTTCAGGAAATCCCGAGCCTTGACACAACTGTTCTGCTCAGAACCACAAGGCAAAAGCAAGGGAACTGAGCCTAGTTCTGGGATCCTGGGAAGGTATCCACTTGGATGACAGACTGGAGGTAGTGAAACATTTTAAAACAGTGTTTAAATAAGGATTATCTTTAAAGAACTGTGGTGTTATTCACACTAATCACAATCACACTCCATCTCACAGGGGAGCTGACAAATTTACGTACTAGAATTCACCAAATTTGGTACTAGATTTCACCAATTTGATCTATAGCTGCGTTGCATTCTGCAATGCCTCACCAGGAAGAGAGGAGCCAACCGTACCAGTTATATTAACAGAGGTCATTTAACTTAGGGAATTGAATTGCTGAACTGGTGTTTGGAGGGCTGTAACTGAAGAAAGATGTAGTGACTGCAGGAAACGTCTACCACCCTTAGGACTGGGGTAGTAAAGAGAAGAGGTCGGGATTATTAAAACCTAGAAGCTTGGATCAGATGTGCAGGAACATGGAAAACAGGGTTCTGGAACCCAATGCTGCTCCTAGGCTGGAGAGCCATTGCTCAGGTGACTGGTGGCACAGGAAGCAAGCAGCAAGGAGCAAATCCCTTCTTCTTGATTCAGGCTTGTGGTGTCCCTTTCACACTCTTTATTGGCAGATTCTAACAGGAAGCCAGATGGCAAAGGAGGATTTTGTCTGTGGAGTCAAGCCTCAGAATGATAAACCAGGAAACAGAATGGTGGGTGGTGCTGAGAGACAGTAGCTTAATAACCAGCCCAGATCCCAACCTTCGTGAATGGTCAGTTTCCAAACAATCTGGGTCTGGATGGAGCCAGAGGCCCTTCCCTACTCCCAAGGGCTAGAATAGCCACAGGCACCTTATTGAGGCATTCCTCTTCTTAGACAGCAGAAGCTGTTCATTAGAGCAGAGAAAATCATGGTTTTTATTACATTTCTCTTATAATTCAGAAGCGCTTACATAAAGAGAAAAGAGATTTCAACAAAGTCAAATGATTTGGCAAGTTGTTCTAAAGGGGTTTTCAGCAGCCATGGATCCAACCGTCCCTAATCCCATGATTACATGCTTCAGTTTTCCGTTTTAAGTACCAGGGATGATAACGTGCCTCCTTCATTGCTGGTGGTGGGTGCTTCATGGGCCGCTTGGGGATGGCAGGGCTATGTGCGGAAACAAGATGCACAAGGAACAAAAGGAAAGAGGCACCATGTTCTCCCAAAATTCCCCTTTTCTGAGAGGTGCAGAGTGAAGCACCTTTCTGGAAGAAAGCCACAGTTGAAGTTCAAGCATCTGGAGCCTTCTTTTGTAGAGAAGTAGAGTCAATTCATGTTATTACTCACTTTATTGTTGTCATCATTGTACCTGTCCAGCTCTCATTTTTGGCTCACCCCGAGGATCAAAAGAGATGGTGGTTAAATATGAAAACATATTGCAAGGAGTAAAAGGAAATGAAAACACAAGGATTCAAGAATAATGAGCTTTGGGCTTTTTCCATTCACTTAGTTCTTGACTGTAGACGAGATAGATAGAAGAGAGAGACATCTTCATCATCCTACAGAAGTTGTAGTGCACACCTTTCTGGGCTTATGTTGCACACGGATTTCCATACAAATATTTGTCTCTTCTGTTACTATTGGAAAAGCTCCCAATGTGCAATGGAAAACAAACCCAATAAAAATATCTCTGTGTTCCCAGCCAACTCAGTTTTCTGTGTTTATTGTTTTCAGTGTTTCTGAGGGTCAGAATGGAGTAGATGTGTCTGAAATTTTAGTCGAGTTTAAGAGTCAGCTGCTACTACTACTACTGCTTATTATGATTATTATTAATTATTACAGTTGTAGCATTGGTAGTAGTATTTATTGAGTGCTTATTTTATGCCAGACACTTTTTCAAGCATCTATACTGTGTTCTTTCCTTAAAATAACCCTGTGAGGCAGACATTGTTTTCATTTTAATTTAATGTTAGGAAACTAGGCATAAAGAGGTAAAGGAATTTGTCTGACGTTGTAGATAGTAGATTATGGAGCTGGGATTTAAAGCCACATAAACTAGTTATAAAGTGTGAACTTTTACTTCTTCTCCCACATTTAAGAAACACTTTCATACATTGTGTAAATCAGAGTTGCTTCTCAATGGTTTCTATTTGGGATGTCATTTCACATGGGGATATCATTTATCAGACATTTTCAAAGTGCTAGATCAGATTCTAAGCATTTTTGTGTGCAATCTTATTTAATCCTTATGGTATTTTACCATCATCACCCTATTTATCAGGTGAAGAAGCTAAAGTTCAGAAAATTAAGCAATGTGCTCAATCAGGTTCACAGTCTGAGTAATTATTAAAGTTGATATTTGAATTCCAGTCTCCATGACTCATGGAATCTCCATGACTTTAAGTGCAATGCATCACATAACTCTTTGCTTACTAACCATAATATCTTTTTTTTCTGTTTCTCATGGAGCCATCCTCAAACTTCCCTGAACATAAGTGTAAAGCTTATAAAAATGGGAAAGCTGAAATAAAGCTAAATGAAGATCAGAAATCATGTAGCATCAGCAGGGACTGGGTAATTATATCGGGAAACTGGGATGAGGGGTAATGAAATCGAGTTTAATGCTCAGGCTTTGAACTTCATAAAAGACAAGGTGAGCAAACAAGAGGCAAATAGGCAAAAAAAGCCAAATAGAATCCAGTTCACCTAGTTTATATAGTTCTTATTGTTAGATAAAAAGAAGTAGACCAGTAACGTAGAAGACACACACCTTCCCTGGCACTCAGAGTCCAGAGAAATTTCTCTTCGGTCTTGTATTTGGACACCAGTCATGGTTTGTAAGGAGCTTCTATGAAACAAAGCATGACATGAATGAAGATTTGGTGAAGGATATAGATTAGGATTTTATCCTACATGAGATCGATGAAATATTTCCAAAGTATCTTTGAAGTACAGTGTACTGTATTCATTTCTGACATCCTTATTAGAACTCACAGTCTAGCACATGTCAATTAAGGCCCTTAGATCTGTCATAATAACTACATGGGTAAATGTGTTCACTGATTTCATAGAAGGAAATGACTTTATTTATGTACAAAGAGCCAGCTGTTTTCTGCAATACTGAAATAAAAATTTAAAAACTAACATAAAGCTTGTCCAACTTCATCTTAACAATTTCTAACCATCTTGATTTTCTCCTTGCAAGACCTGCCTGGACCTCAGCTTGGTCATTCATATATTCATTTGGCTCTTAATTTGCTCCCATATTAGTGAAGGAGGGCCTTAGGCTTGGCCAGCACCAAGAGAAAAGAAATAAGGGAAGAAATCTCGGCCAGGAACCTGGTGGGTCTTAATGGCCTGTAGTACATTTATGGGGGTGGGGTTGGGGGTCTATGCATAATTAAGTCATCTGAGCCCTACCTCTTAGTGTTATGCAGGAAAACACAGGCTGGAGCTCCCTATAAATCATCTAGGAAGGTGGGAAATAAAGACAAGAGATACAATCAGGAGACAAGTCAGAATTACTGAGTCAGAGTGATAACCTTTCAAGGCCAGAGAGATAAAAGATGCCCAGAGCTGGGCTTATATTCCAGTGACAACAGAACTACATTCTTGAGCTTGAGATAGTGGTGCTTTCAGCAAACCATAATTTCACCTCCTTAGGTTGGCAACTCACACTCCTCAGGCTGCATCACTTGGTAGATAAGATTGCAAATAGACAGGTCAAGGATACACTGAGATTGTGATCATGTGTACAGATGTGCGATCATGGTGAGTTCTAGGGCTTTGCTCAAATATGGCAACTGTATATCTAAGTCTACTGGTCCATCTATCCATCCATCCATCAATCCATCCATCCATCCATCCATCCATCCATCCATCCACTCATCGTCTAAATAGAGCAATATCTACCGCCTGAGGGATTAAATCTAGTTCAGTATTAAAGGTAATGAAAGCTAAATTAAATTTCTTTACTTCATAATAATCAAAGGAGTGCAGTAGACATGACACAGAGCATAAGTGCACTATGGATTCATTTCTAACCACAACTAACATTTATTAACACACTTGTATGTGCCAGGAGCTGTGGAAAGAGCTAGGGAGGGTGTAGAGATGAATAGACATGTCCTTGCTTTTTAGTATTTGCAGTCTATAGAAACTACTTACACATCTATGACTTCAACTTCTATCCTCTTTTCTTTCTCCCATTCTTTTTTTTTCTTGAAACATACAAGCAGCTCTTGTGTCAAGGTCTCTGCACTTGCTGTTCCTTCTGTCCAGCAGGTTCTTTACCCGAATGCATGCAGGGTCAACTTCCACACTTGCTTCAGATCCCCTCCAGCTATCACAACTTCACGGAGGTCTTCCTTGAGTACCCTATATGAGGTAGCAAGTCCCTCTCACTTGGGGAACTTTGAGTGTCCATAATTCTGAATTATTTTTCTCCCCAATCATAAACATTTACTTCTTGGTTGTTGTTGTTTGTTTATTATTTCTTCCTCTGGATGCCAACAAGAATGTACGTTCTGTGAAAATAAGGGAGTTTGTTTTTTGCTTACTCTGCTATCTCCATGTCCAGAAAAGAGCTTGACAAATAATAGGTGCTCAATAAGTGTTGTTAAATGAGTAATACAAAGAGGAAAAAATAATGCCTATGTATATATAAATGAATTGTTTAGCAACAATAGCGAAAAGGTAATTACTCTGGAAAGGGAGATATGGCTTATGAATCCTTGAATAGAAAGGTATCACTTTCCAGGGTGCCTGGGTGGCTTAATCGGTTAAGTACCCGAATTTTGCTTAGGTCATGATCTCGCGGTTCGTGGGTTTGAGCCCCGCGTCGGGCTCTGTACTGACTGCCAGCTCAGAGCCTGGAGCCTGTTTCAGTCTGTGACTCCCTCTCTCTCTGACCCTCCCCTGCTCACGCTGTCTCTCTCTTTCTCTCTCTCCTAAAAATAAATAAAAAACATTAAAAAAAAAAAAGAAAGGTATCACTTTCCTTTGAAAAAATAAAACCTGCTCTATTGACAGCTAACTTCCATAACAGATACATCCAACATTTCAGGGATCAAGGTGCTGGTTAGCTATGATGAATGACCATATGATGCCTGAAAATTTTCCATTACCCTTTGAATTTTTTTTTTTTTTGGTAGTCTGGGACCATCTGGAAACAAATGGGTTTGACCTCATTTCCAAAACTACTTGTGAAGCCTGTTCCTGTTAACCAGGAACTAAATCTTCACTTGTGGGCTCCCTGTGCTTGATTCTGTGCTCCAATCCTTACAGTCCTGGCTGCTGATGGGACTCAAGAGAACACTGAACATTTTCCTTGTCACAAAAGCCATCATTCACTAGAGACTGGGAACAGAGAAGAAGTTTAATATCCACTGGCAGGGCTCAGTGCAACCTGGACTGCCAAAGAAGCAGGTGTTCAATGATGACTGGAGTAAGTTGGAGGCAAGAATCCAAGCTGTGCCTGGGCCCATGTGACCACTTTCCTTGTAGTACTGTGGATGTTAGGCAGGTAAACGAGGACTCTCAGGCCACTGGAGAAGACCTTTGGGGCAGCCTTTCATGACTACGTCCATTCCACCAACAATTACTTATTGAGCATGTGCCTTATGCGAGGCTCAGAGCCTGACCCAGTCTTGTAATGACCAGAGGGCCTCTCCAGTGAGTGTATCTGGCCCTCTAAGGGTTTCAGTAAAGCTCCTCTTGGAGATCATTTTAATCAAAGAGTATCTTTTGTAGGGAGGAGAAACACATTCAAACAAGCTTTTTTAAAACAGAGGACAGCAGGGGAGACATTTCCCATAATCTGAGTTCAGGAGATGTCAATGTAGCAGCTCACTGCCTAGTTCTCTGCAAGGTGCCATGGAGTCTGGGCACTACTGCTCTCTTCCCTTGGGCCTGATGTCTCTAACAGTCAGTGCCTCGGGCCAAGAAAGGCCATTTCAGACTCTGCCTCATAGTGCCATCCAGGAGGCACTCACAGCCTGCGTGTTCCATTCCAGACTCCCGGAAGGGCGAGCCTGGCTCTCTTATCTCTAGGGTCCTTTCCCATCCATCAGAAATAACCACAGGGGTGAGGCTTTGTAGCCCCCCACGCTCTCAGCGGGACTGTGAGGAGGGACTGTCACAGAAGGGAGAGTGAGGATCTAGGGAAGGCATGCCTGGCAGCTCTAGAGTAGACTCCAAAGGATATGCAGAGCTCGGGATGAGGGATTTTAAATGGGACTAAGGGGACAGAGCTGTCATTGACAGGAGCCACTAGTTATAGAGATGGGACGGAGGGGAGGGGGAATGTGGATACGAAGAAGGAAGCCTGGATACTCAAGCTGCAGCAGTGGGAAGGGCACGGGTGCTGCTGGTCCCAGGTCACTTGCAAGGAGCTAAATGCCCCTTTGCTCTTCAAGGTCTTCCGTCCTCCACTGGATCGTGAAGTCCTTGAGGGAGGAGCCATGAGCTGGTTTGACATTGTAGTCCAACATCCAGCACAGCTCCTGGGGCTTTGTTGATGCTTGAAACATAGTTGTTGATCAAACAAATGAAGGCGTGAGTGAAGATACTCGAAGGAGTATCAGTTCACCTGTGAAGCTTTTCTGATACTTCCCCCAACAGGTCAGAAGTCCCTCATTTGTGGTCCCACCATGATAGCCATACTTTCTGGTTATTGTCAGATGACATATCAACCTCTGTGGCACAGAGTATGAGTAGAAAATGGGTTCTGCTAAGCAAAAACAAGTAGGTGTGACTCCGTCAAACTAAAAAGGTTCCGCATTAGCAAAGAAAATATTTCACAAAATGAAAAGGCAACCTTTTCATCCTTACAGAATGGAGGAAGATATTTGTCAGCCATATATGTGATAAGGGGTTAATATCTAAAATATATAAGTACCTTATACAACTTCATAGCAACTTATCTTCATGGAAATGCAAATCAAAACTATAATGAGATATCACCTCAGACCTGTGAGAATGGCTATGTCAAAAAAGGCTAGAATGTATTATTCTACATGAAATAAGTCAATAGAGAAAGACAAATATCACATGATTTCACTCAAATGTGGACTTTAAGAAACAAAACAAAGCAAAGCATAGGGAAAGGGAAGGAAAAATAAGATAAAAACAGAGAGGGAGGCAAACCTTAAGAGACTCTTAAATACAAAAACAAACTGAGGGTTGCCAGAGAGGTATTGGGTGGGTGGGCGGAGAATGCGCTAAATGGGGGATGGGCATTAAGGAGGGCCCTTGTTGGGATGAACACTGGGTGTTAGAAGTAAGTGATGAATGGGGGCGCCTGGGTGGCTTAGTCGGTTGAGCGTCCGACTTTCGCTTGGGTCATGATCTCACGATTCGTGGGTTTGAGCCCCGCGTCGGGCTCTGTGCTGACTGCCAGCTCGGAGCCTGGAGCCTGTTTCAGTCTATGACTCCCTCTCTCTCTGACCCTCCCCTGCTCGTGCTGTCTCTCTCTCTCTCTCTCTCCTAGAAATAAAGCGTTAAAAAAAAAAAAAGAAGTAAGTGATGAATGATTAAATTCTGCTCTTGAAACATTTATGACACTAGGTTTTAACCAACTTGGATTAAAAAAAAAAGACAAAACAAAGCAAGTGTGGATGAGGCTGTGGATAATTCTAAAAATAGAACTATCATATGATCCAGCTATTCTCCTTCTGGGTGTATATCTCAAGGGGGAAAAAATCTCAAAGAGACATCTGCACTCCTACATTCACTGCAGCATTATTCACACTCATCAAGATATAGAACCAACCTGTGTCCATCAAAGGATGAATGAATAGAGAAAATATGACATATATGTATCTCACAATGGAATAGCTATAAAAAAGAAGGGAACTCTACCATTTGGGACACTATGGATGAAACTTAAGTGCATTATGCTAAGTGAAATAAGCCAAAAACCAAGACTCTATGAGATCACTTATATGTGGAATCTAAAAAAAAAATTACCTCCCGTAAGCAGAGAGTAGAATGGTGGTTACCATGAGCCTCGGGGTGGGGTGGGAGGAAAGAGAGCAGGAATTGGTCAGAGATACAAACTTTCAGTTAGAAGGTGAATAAGTTCTGGGAATCTGGTGGAAGGCATAGTGACCATAGTTAGTAACACTCTTTCTTATACTTGAAATTTGCTGAAAGAGTAAATCTTAAGTGTTTTCAACACACACACACACACACACACACACACACACACACGAGTTAACTATGTGAGGTGTTTGATGTATTAATTAGCTTGAATGTGGTAATCATTTCACATGCATATCAAATCATCACATTGTAAACTTAAAATATATACATTTTTCGTTTGTCAGTTATACCTCAGTGAGGCTGGGGGGAAAAAAGAAAGGCAGCTCTATTAATTTTAGAGTTTCCAGCTTTTAGCACAGTGTGTGACCAAGTAAGAACTTCTCAGTAATTGGCCATCAAGTAAATACTATATATCTGCCTTTTGATGACCTTGACCCAAAGGCTTACGTTTTTTATTAAAAAATGCATAATGTTTATTTTTTCTAATTATGGAAAAATAAAAAATATTCACACTCTCATGTTTTGGTATATTTATAAATTTATGTCATTTTGGAGGGATAAAATGATCATTATTACATATATACAAATATATTGATTTACATATATAAAATGAACATTTTCCTATACCAATGAGTATTCTTTTTTAAAAATATGATTTATTGTCAAATTGGCTAAGATACAGAGTGTACAGTGCACCCATGGTTTTGGGGGTAGATTCCTGTGGTTCATCGCTTCCATATAACACCCAGTGCTCATCCCAACAAGTGCCCTTCTCAATGCCCATCACCCATTTTCCCCTCTCCCTCACCCCTCCCATCAACCCTCAGTTTACTCTCTGTATTTAAGAGTCTCTTATGGTTTGCCTCCCTCTCTGTTTGTAACTATTTTTCCCCTTCCCTTCCCCCATAGTCTTCTGTTAAGTTTCTCAAGCTCCACATATGAGTGAAAACATAATACCTGTCTTTCTCTAACTGAGTTATTTCACTCAGCTCAATGATACCCTCCAGTTCCATCCACATTGCTTCAAATGGCAAGATTTCATTCTTTCTCATAATAATTATTCTTCAAACATTGGTTCTTGATGTCTATAAGATATTTCATCATTTGTACCTAATAAAACTTATTTCTCGGTCTATCATTGGACTTAGAGGCTATTTCCAGGCTTCACTATCACAAACATTTCCTTATGAGAATTTCCTTGCACATGAAACTTTGTGCTTTCCTATGGGGACATTTTCCAAAGTAGAATGATGAGATCAAAGGGCACACATGGGAGCGCTCTTGATAAGTATTGCAAGCACCTCTAGAGAGGGCGAATTCATGTACTTGACGCCAGTTGCATATGAGTGTGCCCATTTCCCCACATTCTCCCCAGCAGAGGAATTATGATTTAAGAAGATGTCAATTTGATCCATGACTCCACTTGCCTGGAACGGGGCAGAGACCGTGGCTTTCTCTGGGAGCAGTGCCACTGGCCAGTGGCACGAGGGAGGTGGCAGGGCAAAGATGAAAACAATACACTTCATGCTTTCAATTACCTAGAGCTTTGGTGCTTAGAAGCATTTGATAAATGCCTCTTTTTAAAAAGCAAAGGGAGGGCACATGCAAAAAATATTGGTAGTAGAGAGCCAGCAGGAAGACAGGGACAGGATGCTCATCTGCAGGAGGCCTTGGACATGGGTCATTCCTCGAGGTACTGTTGCAAGGAAGACAAGACAAGCCTTTACAGAGGCTCCAGCCTAGTGCGGCGTTAATGGAAAGAGGCAGGTACCCTGTTTATCATCAGGTGTTCAGAGTGACAGATAAGAAGTAGGATAATCAGTAGCTCACTTGGCTGTGTGGGGGCAAGGATGGTGGGGGTCCTGATGCTGTTTAGAAGCCGTGGGCAGCTCGGGCCCTGGCCAGACCCAATAGGCTCAGATTGCCGTAATGGGAATGCACAAGACACAGGAGGTTATGGCTTCAGGTGGAGGCAGGGCAGGAATGCTTGGGAGGGGTTACGGTTACATGCTGGGGACAGGACCATCCCAGTGAGAAGAGCCTGAAGATTAAGAGACTAAAGGGATTGACATTAGTCCTGGAGAGGAGTAGACTCAGCCTTGTGACTTTTCCCCTCTCTCTTTTTCCAATCCTTCCCATACCTTCTCTCCAAATGCTTAACTTCCTGGGGAGAATGACTGAATGATTTCTTAATTCCCTTGCCTTCTTATGGACCAAGCTCTTAGTGTCTCAACTTCCCCAGACAATGTAGTCTATCAAAATATTTTCCTAACAAAAATTGTTCTCTCATAAGAAGACATTTGGTTGTAGCTACTAACATGAGTTTTTAAACCCCAGGCAATAGAGATCCTGGCCCAAACTGGACTCTCCAAAGACCTCAGTTCTCCTCAGGCCCCTTGGCTGAAGCCTGATTTGTGTTGACCCCTCCCTTCCATCCTTGTTTAGGACACAAGGCTCCCTTGAACTATGTCCTCTCCTTCATTTGGGCACCACCCCCTCCCAACTTATGAGAGCTCTGTCCTAGCATGGGGGAGCAGAGACCCCTAAGAGAAGTAGATGGGGCTGACCAGTGGCCCTGGACAGAGTGGAAGAGATTCTTCGGTTCCACTAGGGAATTGCCAGAGAAGAAATTGAGGGATGGAAGGGCAAGAGTCCATGAGAGTGTGTCACTTATTGACACTCCCTTTTCTTCCTTGGACCCCGGTGGATTTGTCTGCACCCCTGGAAATCTCAGTGTATTGCCATGAAACATGATTCTGAGCTGCAAATAAGAGAAAGCCATGGACTTGCCTTCACTGCAATGTGCAGAAAGTGAAGATGTCTCCCTCTCATTTGAGGGAAAGGGAGAAAGGGCCATGTACTGAGTAACTACTGTGTCTGGAACACACTGACGTGGATGTTACTGGCTCTGCCCAATCTCCTTGGGCCCCTTCTGCCACGTCTGTGTGTCTACCCCCCAGTGTCAGTGGGGATATTCTTTCCCTCAACTGGCCCCTGAGACTGGTCTTCAACAGACCATGCCCGGATATGGGACTTGCTTTGCCCCAGCGTGCAGAGTGGGAAGTGCCCGAGAGTGTAGGCTTCCCTTCCAGCCATGTGGCGGCTCTTAGCTGGTGACTGACAGAACCAGGAATGTGAAGGTCCTGCTCCCTAGCCTCCAGTGGGGACAAACTCTGGCACGTAACTTCTATTCCAGAGCTTCCCTGTGGTGTCAGGCTGAGGTCATCCTTTGCAGGTCGCTCCCCACGATGGCATCTCACTTGACTACCTCCTCCTTCTCCTGCCCAGCTTCCTCCACTCCCTTCTGGAATCTCTGGGAGCATTGTCTTCCCCAAGCCACTTGTCCCTGAATCCTAGGCTTTACTTCTGCTTCTGAGGAAGCTGATCTAAGTCATCCTGCACTTGACAAAAAAAACTTGTGAGGTAGACGTCATTATCCCCATTTTACAGGTGAGGAAACCATCTCAAAAGGTGGTCATATGTCCAAAGCTAGTGATTTGAATCGAGTTCTGTCTGACACCACGAACTCAATGCCATGGGAAATAATCAGCATTTAGGTAAAGCTAGCCAAAGGGCTGCTCACAGACACAGCTACATCCTCAAGGGCATCTCCCTGGTGGAGAATCAGGGTCCTGAGTGGAATCTCAGGAATGGCATATGTCTGAGAGGTTCTCTGGGCAGAATTGGCCTTGTAACTCTGTGACAATTTTGCTAACCGCCCCACTTCCTTCCTTGTCTCCTCACATAGGGCATCTATCAGCTGTCTGCCTGGACAGTCTGCCTTCACCCGTGGCTCCTGTGTGAGCCAGGGTGCCTGTAAAGGACGAGGACCATGTGCCACTTATGGTGAGATTCCCCAGAACCAATCGTGGTGCTTGCCAAATAAGAGGAGCTTAAATGAATATACCTTCAATTAAAGGGCAGTTTCCTTCATGAGACATCTACTCTGGAGACATCAATTAAGTCAAAATGAAGGGAGATTTTGATTCCTTAGAAAGAACTACCATGTCTTGAGTTAATTTCTTCCTCTCTAGTACTGATATTATGGTTTAATACGAAGACTTCAAGCCAATGCTTTCTCTTTTGAGACTCTTCCCTCTGAGGTTTCCTTTCCAACAGAGTTAACTAATTCTGTCAAAAGGTTTTCACCCTCGTTACATCTTCTAATGATATACATATTTTGAGGGCCTCTTGACTTCAGCCCTAATTCTGGAGAATTATGAATTCCTCTTCTTAGTATTTCAAACAGAAGTCTTCCACTAAAATCAAGCCTAATCAGTATATTGGATGTTAAGTACAAGGCATAGGATATAACTTAGCCAATTTGGGGTTTCACTAATGGCACTATTGTTTTTTAAACTGTGCATCAATATGAGAAGGTCTTGTGTTTCCCTGTCGCTGCTGCTAGCGCTTTTTCTCACTGTGTTTTTATCAACCCTCCCCTCCGTGAAGCAACCCAGGTAATAATGCAGATGGATATTATGGCCCACAGTTCTGGAAGTTTTATTCTGAAAGGTATGTAGGTGGACTTTGTGATTATGTAAGCACAAAACTAGTGGGATTGGTGGGAGCCCCAGCTGAGCACAGGCAGGTGCCGGGCAATCTTCTCTTGGCCTTGCTCTGCTAATGCCTCCCTGGGTGTGGGCTGGTGCTGGCTTGCTTCTGCTGTGCTGCACAAGATCACTGTGCACTGTGCCCTGTCACATCTTAGTTCACAGTTGTGGCTGGAAAATGTGGGCTCCAGCAGCCTTTATTTATTTATTTTTTTACAAATAGTTTATTGTCAAATTAGTTTACACATAACACCCAGTGCTCATCCCCACAAGTGCCCTCCATGCCCACCCCTTCTCTCCCCCACATCCACCAGTCTTCAGTTTTTGTCAGCATTCAAGAGTCTCTCATGGTTTGCCTCTCTCCCTTTCCCCCACCATTTCCGCTCTTCTTCTCCCCCTTGGTCCTCTGTTAAGTTCCTCCTAATCCTCCTATACGTGCACACATATGATATTTGTCCTTCTCTGCCTGACTTATTTCGCTCAGCATAACACCCTCAAGGTCCATCCATGTGGCTACACATGGCCAGATTTCATTGTTTCTCATTGCCATGTAGTATTCCATGGTGTAGATAAACCACATCTTCTTGATCCATTCATCTGTTGATGGACACTTAGGCTCTTTCCAGGTTTTAGCTATTGTGGAGAGTTCCAGCAGCCTTTAAATCACAGCCACAGAAGGAGCTTGGATCCAAGCTTGAAAGGTTGGGTTGGGGGAAAATCCGTGGTAATAAGTGGATTGAACTGGGTGCTTATGTTAACCCTTTAACTTTATGGAAGAGACTGCTTTGGAATGTGTTTCAGTTATCTCTTGCTCCATAGAAGATTGCCCCAAAACTTTGAAAGTATTGTTACTTTCTCATGGTGAGGAAGGTGTGGAATATGGACAGGGCACAGTGGGGGCTGAATATCACCATTTCTCTTGAGTCTGCTGGGGCTGGAATGCCTTCTTCACTCACATGTCCTACACCTGATCAAGGAACGTTCAAATGGCTGGGGCCTGGGTAGAATGGCTTGACTCCGACCACATGTTTGGTTTTGGCTCTTGCTATAGGCTTTTCCTCAGTTTTCCTTCCTGTTGTTTTGGGGCCCCTCTCTCTCTCCATGATATGGCCTCTCTATGCAGTCTCCCCAGCAGGGTGGGAAGAATTCTTCCCTGAGAGCTTAGAGCCTGCAAGGGTGCAAACCCAGAAACTGAAGGCTTGGACTCAGAACTGGACAGCGTCAATCACACCATATTCCTGCTAATGTCACAAGGTGGTCCAGATTCAAGAAAAGGGGAGTCTACAAATATGTGAAGACTAGAGGCATGGTCCCCTAAAATCTGATGTAACAGACCATGGCAGTGCGGTTTGAAGAAGAGGGTTGACAGACACAGTGCTGTGTGTTTGGGAAGTGCCTATGTGTGCCAGATAAAATATAGGACCCCTAGTTATAGTTGAACTTCAGATAAGCAATCTATAATTATTTTTTCAGAATAAATGGGTCCCATGCAAGTTAGCATGGCAGTCAGTATTTGGGACACATTTACACCAAAATAGTTTGTTGCTTTTCTGAAATTCAAGATCAACTGAGGGTTCTGAATTTTTATTCGCTAAAACTGGCAACTCCTTGATGAGAGCCCTGAGAACAGGACTAGGGCCCAGGTCCTAGAAGCTGTTTGCAGGTCTAGTTACATGGTGATTCAGGACAAGTGAGGACCAGGACAAGAGAGCGGAGAGGGAAGGGCAGATATCTGAGGTCAGCAGAGGAGACTGTGCTCAGTAGGAGACCTGGGTGTGCAGAAAGTGTACTTACATGGCTTAGATTGGGACAGTAGAGTCACACAGACCAGAGAGGGAATTTCAACCCTGGAGACTGCTCTGAGACTTCATTTTCTTCCATGCTTTCTGATAAGGTAGATAATAGTGCCACTTCATAGGATTGCAGTGAGGATTAAATAGAGAGGTGTCTGGAATGCACTTAGCCTGGACTGTAGTAAGCATGGGGAGCAGGAGAGGGGTCATTGCCATCAGAGCAACAGTTATGGGGATGATACCAGTGCAGGTATTGAAGATGGTGCAGATAGAGGGGAAGAGGCACAAAGGGAGTTAACATTCCCAGAACGCATGCCCGGGCTCTGTGCCTGGTGTCTGCAATGCTCCATCTCCCTGAATCATAATAGAATTTCCAGGGACAATAAATCAATTTTAGAGATTAGTGAATTGACTTGGAGGAATTCATAAGTTTGCCTGAGTGGCAAATTCAGGTCCATCTGACATCAGAGTTCTTTTTCCTCACCGTGAAAGATGAAGTAATACAGTCCATTCAGATAGAGCTCCATTCAGGGACCTCCAGTTAGTGTCCATGGCCAGCCTTTCCATTGACCTTGGCCTCCAAGCTGCCTTCTCTGGGCCTTCTCTACTCACTTGTAAGATGGGAGAGTAATACCACTTTGCTTCTCCCAGAGCCTTGTTGAAAGCACTCACTGTGGTGAGGGGTGTAAAGATATTTGTAAACTCTAGAGTGCTCCACAGATGGCAAAGAAATTGTTTTCTAAAGCCTAGTACATGGAGTATCAATGGAATTGAATATGTTAATCCTGTATTCTGCTAATTGAGACCTTGGCAGGATAAGGAAATGCTTCTCTTCTGAAGTCGATGAAGAAGGGCCTTGGTGAGGAGAAGGGGGAGGGCAGTTTTTTCCTTCTGGAACACTCTGGAACATGATTATTGGGTGGCGGGGGTGGGGGTGTACAGCTTTTCCCAGGGGCTTACAGCAGGATTTCAAGGCAGAAGAGCAGGGCAGGACGGGAGCAGGACCAGGCTCTCCCCGTGGCCCATTGCTTTTCGGTAGCCTTGCAAGGAGTCCCTTGCCGGACGCCTGGGGAGGGCTGATCTAGTGGTTGGTGAAATGCCGGCTTCATGTTTCTTTCATCATCTGCTAAAGATTTGGAACTTATTTACAAGGCCACTATGAACTTTTAGACTTCCCCAGAGAGCAGCAGCTTAGAAATGTGTGGAAATATTGTCATTATCTCTTTTATGGGCAAGTGTGATGTAAACAGTGACTGACAAAGCTTGAGTGAGCCAGGTCGTGCCTCTGGCTTGGGTTTTCAATGTCTCTGATTCACTCCAGGTCTGAATCTCTATCCATGCAATACACTGGACGTGCAGCTGCATTCATTATTCTCACCGGCTCTGCCCAAATCTGCTACATAAGGAGCAAAATGGTTTGCAACCACAGACTAATTTTCTGGGCAGTAAATTATGATACCCTGACAAGAGAAGGTTCTAGTTCTGACACACATTTTCCAAGTCAGCCAGAGGTAACAACATAACTGGTGGTGGTGGTGGTGGTGGTGGTGGTGGTGTATGTGTGTGTGTGTGTGTGTGTGTGTGTGTGTGTGTGTGTGTGTGTGTGATAGGGGTGGAGGGAATGTGCAGGCTTCTGAAAGGCATCTTGTGAACCCCACGGTGGAAGGGAGAGGGAGAGCATTTGCTGCTTGGTAATGAGATTCAGTGTTATGGGGCTGTTATTTTTAGCGTTTAAGCTATGAAAATTTCATTCTCTCCCTAGAGGCCTCCTCTCTGCCATTCTTTAGCACATTAGGTGAGAAATCAAGTGTCATCTTTAAAAAATGATAACAGATCCCAAGTTAGCTTGTAAAAAATACTGCTCTCCCCCAATTCTAAGTGTGTTTGGTCTGGTAAGAATCATCTTAGAAATTGGAATTTTGATTTGAGATGAGCAAGGAAGGGACAGAAAAATAGAGCGATTTGAAAATCTTAAGTTAGATAAGGAAGGCTGGAGATAGAGAATTTAAAAAAAGATGGAACTGGATTCTATTCTCTTTGGATAATTATGTGTAAATGCCTATGGCAAGTGGTGTGTGTGTGTGTGTGTGTGTGTGTGTGTGTGTGTGTGTGTGTGTATGCATATGTAGATATATGTATGTGTGTATATATGTATGTATATATAACTTGCATCTCCCATATGTGTGTTTCAGATGTCCTTTTGATGTATTCTGTGAATGCTTTTTGACGATCTTGGTCTAAATTCTTTTCTTGGGTCATACTCCTATATTATGCTCACCTTGATGCCCATCAGAGTCCTCTAGCAGAGCTAGTAAACTGATTGTGATCTTAAAGTTTCTACTTTGACAATATAAGCCCAGAGATAGATTTCTATTGTCCTACTTGTATCCTGATTACCACTGCATCAGTCCAGTCAATCAGTAAAATTCAAAAGACTTAAACAAGAAGGTACTCAGGGCTTCAAATACCCGCTATATGGGTGATAACATCCAAATGTAGCTCCAGCATTAACCTTTTCCAGAAATTCCACACGTGTAAATCCAACTGCCTCCTTGCCACATCCACCAGGATATGTAACGTGTACCTTGAACTTAATACATCCTGAAGCAAGCTCTTAATTCAATTCGTGCCCACTCCTGATTTAATTCCCTTGCAGCTTTCTACTCGCCAGTAAATCCTATCAGTTTCGTGGGTCAAAAGTCATGAAGTTGGACTTGATTTCTATTTTCCTGTCTCACCCTGTGTCTCAAGCCATCAACAAATTCTGTCCGTCCTACTTTCCAAAGATATTCAGAATCTGACCATTGCTACCTCTACTCTCCACCCTGATCAAACCAACACTATCTTTTGCCTTTATGGTTGTAATATCCTCCTAACTTGTTCTACTCTCTCTACAGCCTATTCTCCAACAACAGTCCTCTTGGTTCCTTCAAAACCTTGGCCAGATTGTGCCACTCCTGAGTTCAAAGCCTGCCTGTGGCATTTGAGTAAACGCCATTGTGAGAGTGAAAAGCAAAGTGAAAGCCACATCCTTGCAAGGCCATGTACTGCTTCCTGTGCCCACCTCCTGCTTGCCCTTCAGCACATCCCTCCTCATCCATGCTAGTCTCCCTGCTTCCTGTGAATGTGCACTGTTAAAGGCTAAATTGAAGCATATTAACAAATTTAAGAGTTTGTTTGCAAAAGGAAAGAGGTACCCTGTTTTTCCAAACACCCCTCTCCTGAGAGGCACAGCATGAGAGAATGGAGCATACAGGGACATTACTATGATTACTGTAAGCAAGATGAGTCCCAATGTCTACACTGCACTTTAGAGCCATGGTCTCCGAGACAGGAACCAATCAGAATCCAATCAGAAGCCAATAAGTCAAAGAAAGACTCCACTGAAGGGGTCACTTTCTTAAGCCAACTGGATTGCTCAGTGGTCTTATGTAGCTGTGTCTCAGCTTCCCCAGAAGTGTCGAGTGTAGCAAGTGACATTGGCCATAGTGTGCACACCTCCTTGCTCATTTTGACATATAATCAAGGGCTCTCCTATTACCAAGAACAGCTTCAGCTACAGAGTGTAGGGACTTTTGTTGGGCAGCTAGAGCTTCAGCATAAATTTCTCTAAATTTAGAGAAAATGACCAGAGTTGAGGAGCATCTTCCTCCCGGGCATTGACAGAGAGAAAACACAAGCAGTAAAAAGGTAGAAAGAACAAACCTTTCATGTTGGATTTGATGATTTTGAACCATGATCTTGGGAGAGTTGTTCACCTCAAGATGCCATCTGCTTCTAGGGAGGAACCACCTTAGTCAGTATTAATTTCAGCTCTCCAGCTGGTATGCAGTTCCCAGAGTCTGGGGGAGTCCTTTTTAATTGGGAGATGTAGACCCAGGGTTCAAGTCTCAGAGGTTTGACTGCCGTCTGAGTAGTGAGGAAGGTCTGGTATAGTCCCTTCAAAGGAAGCCCAAGTGCTATTCTTGGGGATTCCAAATCAGAAGGAAGGGTGGGAGAGTTGCAGCCAGCTGCTTGAAGGAACTGGAAGAATTCAGGGTCCAGGCCAGTGTATTGGCATAAAACAAAACCCAAAGACAAGAAGCAGGACTAGAATTTGATATCCACAAAGTTGCGTTATAATTTTCTACTGAAACATATTTTTCCCTCTACAATTACCATCATTTTTATCAAAGATAATCACAGTAAGACTAATTTGTTTCCAAAACTAAGTCTAGTTCCATTAAACTTAGCTTGATTATTTACATAGTCCAGCCAAAAATAGTGATTGACCATACAAGCCCTTTTAAAAGCAGGTTTGCTGGAACTTTTCATAAGGAATTTTATGTATGTATGTATGTATATATGTATGTATGTATGTATCTATCTATTTATTTATTTATTTATTTACTTAAAAAATTTAAATGTTTTATTTCTGAGAGAAAGACACACACATACACAGTGTGAGCAGGGAAGGGTCAGAGAGAGAGGGAGACACAGAATCTGAAACAGACTCCAGGCTCTAAGCTGTCAGCACAGAGCCCTACATGGGGCTCGAACCCACAAAACCTGAGATCATGACCTGAGCCGAAGCCGGATGCTTCACTGACTGAGCCACCCAGGCGCCCACATAAGGAATTTTAGATTGGACTTTTAAAAGCCTCACCAGGTTAAGAAGCCAATCCAAGGCCTCATATACATACTGCACCTGAAATACCTCAGATTTGGGTAAATTCTGTTCTTCCTGAGGCCCCCAAGATATTGTGAGGTTCCTAGGCATGCTGAGAATTAACCTTCCTTACTCACCTGGTTAGGCTGCCAGGAACCCTGTAAGCAAGGTACCAGGCTGGTTTTCTCAAGGGTCTTTCATTGGCTTTATACAGTCAATTTTATTTCTTTAAAACTGTCTGGTCATGTCAGATTCTCTGCACATTCTCAAATACGACATTCCAATCAAAGGGCTGGTGATCTAATCAATGTTTCCATCAAACTTATGCAGATAATTATATTGTCAGGAAGATAAGAATACTCAAGTTTCCAAATTCTGGAGGGATCAGGTAGAGAGAGAAAGTAAATGTTTAAATTCTGTTTACAAAGGTGTACTTTTTACAATTATTTTCAGTCATAGATAACTTAAGAGGAAAACAGTTTTCTTAAATCTGAAAAAAACAAACATCAAGAAACCTGCAAAGAAAAAGTAAAAAATATATACTATATATAATTATACATATAAAACATATGCATAAGTTCATTCAATTTCATATCAGTAATTTGTGTTCTGCTTGGATCTAGGTTTTCTATTAGTTCTGACAATGCTTACTAAGTTCAGTTTTGTGATCTTAAAATTATCAGAAACTCATATTTTAGAGTACTTGTCAGAATCCTTTTCATGACTCTTTCCCAAGACGAAGCACTTTTATAAAAACATCAGAGTGAAACAATAACTATCTGTAAATGACAAAAGACTTAAAAATGCCCATGGTTAAAGATCTGATAAAAGTTCATTATAATAAAACTGACAAGGATATTTCTATGACATACATTTTAAGATAAAACTTAATTATGACTGATAACATTATACCAGAACTTATTCCAGGAATTTTGTACAATCTCTAGAACACTTATATTCATAACATGCATCTGTCCAACCTAAAAGAGATTTATCATCTCTTATCTGATTATGTTTCCTGTAAAATTTAACACACCATGCAAACCTAATTAGTTTAACACCTCTCTTTCACAAGATGAAAGACAAATCCTTTGAGATTTTCCAGGGACCCTTAAGGAAATCTCAAAGTTAGTTTGAGGTCAAAAAGAATTTAGAATTTGATTTTGAGAAAATGCCAAGAAGTTTGAATACTCATTAAATCAGATCAGAGACCATTATGAAATAATACTTAATTATCTGTTTAACCATAGTGACAATAGAAGATGTTAAAGGCAAATACACAAGGTTATACAGTTAAGAACAAAACTTAGTGCTCATAATATTGAGAAAACTGGGTTTTCTTAAGTAGCCAAAGACCTGATAAAGACAACATGATGCATAGTACATTATTTTGGTGAAACACAAAACCATTTCTTTCCAAGTAGTTTCTTAAAAGATAAAGAAAAATCTTTCATAATCTTTTATCAAGAGCAGACCAATAGTCCAAGAGGATCATTGCCTTTTAGCAGATGAGAGAAAATTAAGCCTGAGTTTTAGTTTTATACAAGTACACGAATGATACCATAGCTTGTTTTTAAAACCCTTATTATTTCTAGTAGTTTTAGTTACATATGTTAATTAGAATTCTTAACCCTTAGAATCCTTAATTCCTAGTGAAAACTATGAAATAAGTAATTAGGGATTAGCAAATTTATAAATACATTTCATAATTCTTAGACACGTATTCCTCTCCTCAGAGTAAAGTTTCCAATGTGGCACAAAACATGTTTAGTAATAGTCCCAAATGGCTTTAGTTCCTCTGTAAAAGGAAGCCAAGAATGGCTAAATCTGTGTTCAGTAATTAATGCCTCAGTATTTTATCTTACTTGGAAATGATCTAGGTATTCAATAAATATTCATCATTTAACTATCTCACTCAGTATAAGTTTAAAGTTTCAAGTTACCAAAAAGATGTTGAAAACTATTTTTTAAGTAGACACACTATACATTTATAACTATATTTTACTTACATCTATTTAATTCATTTGTTTTTAACAATTATGTTTAGATTAGTCATGAAAATTTTACAAGACATTCAATGACTAACCATTACCTTAAGTTATTTTTCTCACTGACAAATTCTATAACAGAGATAACATGTACTTATTTGACTTTTAGTAAACCTAGGTAGAATAAAAGTACTATATTTAATGATAACTCTGAAGATATGCCCACTTTAAGCCAACAAACTTAAACTAGCTTTTATTTACTGAAGATTATCACATGACCTTGAAAAACAGTTGAGTTTGTTTCCATGTTTCTGAGAGTATACTTAATTTATATAAATGCTTCCTTGTCTTTAATTAAATAGAGCTCTTTACAAATTAATTTTGGCAATACCATCCAGAGGTAGAAAAACATCATCTATCTATAACACACAGAGACATTTTAGCTTAGGGGAGAAGGCTTAAATGTCCTATCAGGCTCTGAATACAAGCTTCCAATGTCCAACCTCTGACCACAGAGTTACTTTAAAAAAAATCCTTTTGGATATCTTTCTTGGTTTCAATTGGGACAAACAGTTAGTATTCTTGGCAGTATTGGGTATAAGAGGTATCCTCAAAGATGGTGCAAAGAGTACTTCCATGCCAAGATCCAGAGACCTTCCCAGTTGGACCCAGTATGTTGGGAACACAGCCTGATTTTTTAAGTTGGGCCCAATACAACTCTTCTGGTTTTCAGATCCGGTCCAGGAAAAGAAATGCTCAATTACAGTCTGAGAGCTCAAACCCCAAGAACTGCAGAAGTGGGATCCTACGGGCATTTACTCACCACCATTAGAGGCAGCTGAGAAAGCAGCATGCTCTGGGGGCTCTGAGGAGGGGTCTCACTCACCTCTTTCTTCTGCCCCCAGAACTGTTAAAAGATTATCTGAGGCATGCTAACAATTTTCAGAGTTGATTTGAGCAACAATCAATTGGAATCTGGCAGCATCCCATCTAGGAGATAGGAAGGCTCCTCAAGGAGCCGTACAAAAAGACAAGATTTTTATGGCCGGAAGGGAGCAGGAACAAGACAGTTATTCCAGTCAAAAAAGCAGGTTGGTTATTGTGAGGTCGATTTCCTTTCAGGAATGTAGATTCTATCAGGCAGATGATCTAACTAGGGCTGATCAGGCGATACCTGATGGGTTTAAGGTTCTGATTCTTGGAGAGCCAAATTTATATTAGGTGAGGTCTTGGTTCACTGATGTGGGGCTTAGCATAAGCAACTCCATTTTGAGCCTGTTGTCTTATCTTTTAACAGTCTATTCCCAGTCACCTTGCCTGGAGAGTGGCAGCTTCACTCTGCCTGGATGCTTTTCTCTCACACTTGTGCATACGTTGCCTTATTCAGTTTCATCCCTACTTAAACGTGATCTCCCCAGCGAGATGACCTCTGAGCACTTCAAACAGTGTTCCCTACTCCTTATCTTCCTGACTCTGCCTCCCTTAACCTATTTTATTTTTCTTCACAATGCTCATCGCCTTCTGACATGACATGCTAATTTGTCTGTTGCCTCTCAGACCAATGTAAGCTTCCTAAGGCAGAGATTTGCTTTTTATTTCTTTAACTTTAAATTTTTATTATTGTTATTTTTTGTGCTGTCACATCTCAGCGCCTAGAACAATATCTGGCATATAGAAGTTGCTCAATACTTACCTGTTAAATGAATAAATGAATGAGGGCTCCGCTAATGCATTCTACAACATTCCTGTAAATTCTCTCTATAGCGTTAGTGCAATTAGTTCATTTTGATGTGCTGGGGTGTGGTGCATGGAAGTGTGCCATAATTGACATCTTGTGAGTGGAATCTGTTCATTAATTCTTCCTGGTCACCCTCTGAAAGTGCCTTATTTTAGGGAAAGAGCTGATTGGGGCAGAGGGATCACAAATCCAGGAAAGCTGTGGGGTACTGGCTTCATTCCTTCCTTTTGTAAATGATCCGAGAGTGACTTCTTGTAAGGTCACTCCCCAGGAAGTGCTTGTTGCTGGGAGCCAAGCCCGGTCAGCTCCCTGGTGACCTCCTTCTGGGCTGACTTGTGCTTTTTGCAGAAATAAGGGAGGAAAACCTCCTAGTTAGAATGCTATTTTGCAAAACTAGAAATAAATTTTGAAACCAAGCTGTTTTAAAAGTTTACCCTCTTGTCTCATAAACTTAGCCTGGTTTTTCGCGTTTCCCTGACTGCAACTCCATTCAGGTCTAGGATTCTGCTTCCATGTTGAAAAATATTTCTCTGCTTCCTCATCAGCATAAAACAAGTTTCTGGAAGAGAAAAAATAGGTGAAAGATAAACTTCTTAAAAATAAGACACCTGAAGGGAGCCTGGGTGGCTCAGTCAGTTAAGAGGTTCACTGTTGATTTTGGCTCCGGTCATGACAGCATGTAGCTGCTTAGGAGTCTCTCTCTCTCCCTCTCTCTCTCCATCCCTCCCCCATCGATAGATAGATAGATAGTTAGATCTATCTCTGAAATATACCCTGAAAAATATGATGGTTGCAAACCTCTGTTGGATGTTGTACTCTAAACAAAGTCAGGGATGGTATTGAAGCCTGTGTCCCTGTCCTGTGCAGTGTGGCAGAGGAAACCCTTTTACCTGATTTTGTCCCCAGTGACTAGGACAGGTACTATCTGCAGCTATGTATTCTAGGAGGCCCTTAGTTATGTCCACACAGACTTGGTTTCTATCTGACGGGCTCTGTCAATACCTGACAGCAAAGCAGACACTTTCAGGAAAAAATGCCTTTACTTTTTCCTTTCAGTCTTCTTTTCCATTGCTTCATATAAAGCTAATCCAGCTGCCATGATGTCCTCTTGCTTTGGTGTATTTCCATTTCTGGTGCCTCCTAGTTGTGTGGCATCGTTGAGGGGAGGGGGCATCTCAGGCCCACTGGGGAAAGAAAGATTCCTCTGGCTTCTTAATATCAATGGGGTTTCTGTTTGACCCCACTGGCGGGGCTCACCTCGTGTTGAAATGAACCCCTGTTCCATCAGCGGTGAAGTGAACCTACGTGGGCTGCCTTCTGTGGCCAGGCTGTGGATGAGGAACTACCTGGCCTGGATCATGTCCTTCCCAGGTTGGGAGGTCATACAGTGCCCTGCCTCTGTGTTATTCCTCCAGTCCTGGGGTCTCAAACCAGCTCACTTTCCTCTTCAACCTTTCTGAGTTCCCCTTTAGTCATCTCTTGAGTTATTTGTAGTGTTTATTCTTGTACTTAGTGAGGAGGAAAGGGCAGGGCAAGACTATGCCTTCTTATTCAGACTAGAAGTTGACAAGTTCTGTTTTTAAAAATAATTTTTAGTTCAAGACCTTTGTGTTCTGAAGAGGAGAAGGCAAAGACTGCTTTACAGTGAGGTGGACTTGACTTTGACACATAGCTTCATCTGTTATCAGTCATGTGACTTCGGGTGAGTTCAGTCTCCATATGGGTAAAAAACAGCCAGATGGGTCATTTAAGTTTCTTAGGGTTCAATCAACAACACCAGGTCTTCTTAACCTGAGAAAAAGAAACAGGGAATGTGCTGGAAAATGGGTCATTCAGAAAAAGAGAAGATACTCTGGTTATTTTCAGAGCGGGTTAAATAAGAAGTTTGGATTAATGGGTACTGGAGGCCAGAAAAGGTGAATACAGAACATTAGGGTTAATATAAAATTAGTGACGGACAGAGTCTGGTGCACTCCTAGGGCTGAGGAAACAAAGGGAGGAGGTTGGAGAAGTCAGAACTTAGAGACTTGCAGGCAGGGCCCTAATGAGCTGGCACCCAGACCTGTGAGGAAAAGTCCCTGCCTGGTTGGGGCTGGTAATTTGCAGGCAGAGGAGAAACAACAAGGCTGGTCCAGAGCATGTGGAAATAAAAGCTGAGCAATAGAAACAATAGTACTAGAGCCAATTCTTTCTGGAATCAGTTGCTACTGGGGTAAAGGGATGTTGCTCAGGTGGGAAAAAGTAACGTGTTTGCAGGAGCAGCAAGCTCTTTCCCCTTCCTGTCTTCCAGGCTCCCTCTCATTCCCCATTTTGGTAGAGTCAAATATGGATCCAGCCTTAAAAGAAAAAGAAAAAGATTTGCATAGGCTCCACCCTATGTAAAGAAGGGTATGTTTTGATGCGAGAACCAATACCTTAATCACTAAGAGGGATATGAAGTAGTTCATAGAATCAAAGGAATAAATGAACATCAGGTCTTAGAAAGGGCAGAAACCAGGCCTGATCAGGGCAGCTTGAAGGAATAACTCATTGAACTGTTTAGAGTGCTGACATTGTCTAGGGATTTTTTAGAGGGTTGCTCAAACCACTTTTGGCCACTTTTTGTCCTCAGTCAAGAGCACAATATCTGGGATAGAGAGAGAATTTGGCCAAGGTTAACTTACATATCCGTTCTAATGGTCTGAAAGATCAAAAGGATGGGATCTTGTAAGTGTCAGCCTCTTAGGATCATATGGAGTAGGGAAAGGGCTGTCTCCACAGGAAGTAATTCTGGAAAGAAAGAGATTAAAAGATGTACACTACATTCCCTATTGTTTTTTGGCCTTGTGGTAAGGGAATCTTGAAGTGGACAGGTCTTATTTTCCAATTTGGTGAGGGGAGAGGGGGGAGGTAGTATCTTCTAGAGGAAACACTCTTTCCATGGGTCCAGAATCTCTAGACTCCACCATCTAGAGTCTCAGCAAGAGAAGGTGAAATTTTTGCAAGAGGCTCCACCCATGAACCCATGCATGGGTTCTGGACTTTCACATAGATTCTGGACTTTCACATCCTAATTGTGAGAAAGAACAATTCATGTTTATCTTGAGTTTAGAGTACATAGATTCTGAAAGAAAGACTCATATAGCCTCAAGATTTACCTCCCTTGTAACTGTGTTGGGTCTTCAATAAAATATTTCATGGTTCTCTATAGCCAATTACTTCTGGGTAATGGGATAATGGTAAGCCTGTTAGATTCCGTTGGTAATAGCCATGACTTGCCTTCTCTTACTCTGAAATGAGTTTGTTTGTTAGTAATGTTGTTTGAGATGACCCGATGGAACATCATGGATGCTAGAATAAGCATGATGTCAGGGAAAGAAAACTTAAAGCTAGAAATGTTTTTATCCATTGAGGACTAGTTGCTTCCCTGTACATGATGATGAAAGGAATGTATAATTGACTTGCTACAGGTATCTGATTGGTCCCATGACATCATATCAGGATCTCAAGGTGGATGGTATTTTTACCTTACTGAATTAAATTTAGATGTCCATATATTGCTTCTTTTAATCTCTTACCATAATTTGAGGTACCTTTATTTTTTTTAAATGCTTTATTTATTTATTTCTAGGAGAGAGAGAGACAGCATGAACAGGGGAGGGTCAGAGAGAGAGGGAATGACAGACTCTGAAACAGGCTCCAGGCTCCGAGCTGGCAGTCAGCACAGAGCCCGATGCGGGGCTCGAACCCACGAACCGCGAGATCATGACCCGAGCGAAAGTCGGACGCTTAACCGACTAAGCCACCCGGGCGCCCCTGAGGTACCTTTAAAAATATGTCTTGTTTGGGGCACCTGGGTGGCTGTCTGTTGAGCATCCGACTTCACTTCTGGTCATAAGCTCACAGTTTGTGGGTTTGAGCCCCAGGTTGGGCTCTGTACTGATGGTGCAGAGCCTGCTTGGGATTCTCTCTCTCTCTCTCTCTCTCTCTTTCTCTGCTCCTTCCTCACTTGCCCTCCCAAAGTAAATAAATGAACTTAAAAGAAAAAAATATATCTTAAACAAGATATATATGAGTTTTAATTGTTTGAAAGTAATTATGAAGTGATTTTTATGTAATTGGCTTAGTCTTTCCTCTCTTGGTGCTTCTGTTTTGTTTTCGGTTTTTTGTTTTTTGTTTTTTTGCTTTTATAAACAATTCTGTGATGAGTGTCATTATACACAAATATTGTGCTCTGCTCTTTTTTTAAAAATTTTTTTTAATGTTTTATTTATTTCTGAGAGAGAGAGACAGACAGACAGCATGAGCATGGGAGGGCCAGAGAGAGAGGGAGATACAGAATCTGAAACAGGCTCCAGGCTCTGACCTGTCAATGCTGGGCTCGAAACCATGAACCATGAGATCATGATCTAAGCCAAAGTCAAATGCTCAAATGACTGAGCCACCCAGGCGCCCCTGTGCTCTGGTCTTTAACTCCTTTGATTAGAGACCCCCTAAGAACTTTGGAGAGTACTCTTGGGTTTGGATCCTCTTGTGTAGGGCTGAGCAAGTTGTACAGCAGATGATATGAGTGCTTCTTTCCAGCGGAGTGTGCTGCACAACTTGTATAGCCTCACCTGGAAGCCCTGAATCTGGGCTCTGCCACATACTTCCCATATGAGCTTATGCAAGGCCTTCTGCAACTCTGTTGTCCCAGTTTCTCCATCTATAAAGCAGAGAAAATAATACTTACCTCATAGGATTGTGAGAATTAAATGAGTTAATATATATTAAAACCCTGAAAATAGGCCTGACACATAGCAACTGCTACGCTTATTTGTTATTATTATTTATTACTACTATTACTATAGTCAGTGGGAATGAATGTTATAGGGCATTAGTTACAAACTGCCCAAGTGAAGCTCGCCTTTAAATAACTAAGACCATTTAAAGGATTAATTCTCTAAATATGAAAGCATAGCAACTCTGGGTGATGTCATGACTTGGGTTCAAGAATCTTCAAGAACTGTGGAATTCTAGTCTTGATACATTGTTGAGGTGAGGTTGGAATACCAACCCACATTTTCCAGAGGGAGACACAGAAAGGAAAGTCAGGTGGGTCTAGACAGGAACGGGAGCCCAAGAGGAAGTGCATGATCGTTGATCATAACTACAGAAATGGGAGAATCAGTGAAGAAGGCAAGTGGTGAGGGGTTTGATGGAAGAGAGGCCTTCCCTCCATGGGGAGGAGATGAGGGCAAGCTCTCCTTGATCAGGTGGAACAGAAGCCTGGTTCCCACCAGGGGCTGATGCTTAAGAACCATCTGTCACAGTTAATTCTGTGTCTGGGTGTTCTGTTTACCTCTGGCGTCAAGAGGCATTATGGTCCAGATGAGAGTCTCATGCTGGCATCATTCTTCCTCTCTGAAAATCACCTTGTTAACCAGCACCAACCATTTTCAAAGGAATTCTTTCAAAAGGATGCAAAGGGCAGCAGAATGTTTGGCTGAGACCATCTGGTTTCAGAAGGTCTCCTTTTCTCCAATGTGTTTATTCTCATTAAAACAAAGCATGAAGATTCCCATGCCGGGCAATGCAGGCACAAAGACTCTATTGCAGGCACTTTCAGAGGCCTCTCTAGAGAGAATAAGCAGATGGAAGGCTTGGGATTGGCCCTCACTGCATTGAAGGGGCTGTGGAATACTTTCTGCTCTCCAACCTCACACATTTGCCTCTCCATTTGCCTGTTAAGGGAGAAGCTATTAATACTGTTTGGAGCCTAAGGTATTCTTTGGACCACATATAACCAATAGACAGGGCTACTGCGCCATCTTGGTTTATGGAAAGCAGACCCCAAGACAGGTTTTGAGTCTAAATAATTTGTTTGGGAGGTGTGAGAGGAACTCAGGAAGGGGATGAGGAAGTAGGACAGGGAAGAGAAGTCAGCCAATAAAGAGTGTGTCAACAAGCTAGTCATCATGGTGGGCAACTGGAGCCCAATCCCATGGGGATGCTCTGGGAAACAGCAAACCACTGGACTCAGAAGTCTCCAACCTTGTGGTGAGGGAGCAGGGGTATTTATACACGGACTCCGCTCAATCATTAGTGGAGGGCTGCTCTAGGAAATGTTAACTCCCTTGTATTCCCAAGACTCAAAGTCTTGCTGGGAACTTTAGAAAAAGCCCTCAGGCAGTGGGATGCAGATACTGGAAGTTGGGAGTCTGCCTGCACATACCAAAATGGCAAGGTATTATGGATGAGACACTTACAGTGTCTGTTACGTGTAGCTTAACTATCAACACGCAAATGCAGGTCCTCCTCTGACTCTTTCCCCTGCAGCGAATCTCAGCAGATCAGTGTGGCTAATGAAGGTAATGCTGGTTGAAAGAGTAACTAATCACATTAAAACAGGAAAAAAATTGTTAGGTTAAGTCTACATTTAAGAAAAATATATCTTTTGTATGTGATCATGCATCTGGCCTTTGGGATTCTTTTATATGATATATTTTGTTGGTAGAAAAAGAACATAGTGGACAAATTGGTTTGGAAGTAAAACATGTTTTGGGAAATAAGACATTTGGACTCACAGACATGTTTCAGAGGCAGCGACTGCAAAGTTTGGATACTTTTATAGCTATGGGGTAAGTGTCAGTAGGGAAAACACCTGAGATTTTATTGACAAGCGTTGAGTTGAGTGACAAAGGATGTGTTCATCTTATGAACTTCAGAATATCTTGGGAACGACCCACTCCTGACCTTCTTCCTAACCCAGGAAGGTTGGTTATGGCTAACCTTCACCCACCAAATGTCAGTGAGGCTCCCGCTGCTTTTCAGCTCCTTCTAGACAGTTCAATTGTGTGGAAGAATCTTCCAGCTCTAGGGTGTGGAAACACCTCCTGGTGGATTTTGTGAGTTGGCTTGGATTACTTTTATCTTTGGGTTTAATAGAGTACAAATAGGAATCATTCTTTCTCCACAAATATTTTTGTAAAAAAATTACCTTACTTCTTGGATGATCTTGAAGGAAGATTCCATTGTTGTTGTTTTTTTCCAGTCACTTTGAGGTATTAGAACAGTTTCAATTACAAGACTACAAAGTCCAACCTAATCTAACATCAAAACATCAGCCTCCCCGATTCAGAGCCAGATTTAGCTCATGGCTTGAAGATAGCCAGGGACCAAGGGACACTGTATTTTGCTGTTTGTCTCTTTGTCCTGAAGTTAATTTATATTCTATCCTCAGCTGATGTGCCAGCTAACCTCTGACTTTCACCTCCCCTGGGTTCTAAGGGCCCCATGGCAATTCTTCCAACAACTCTCTCTCTTTCAAGTTCCTTGGACCAGAGAGCAAGTTTCTGCTTATTCTTCATATCAGACAATACCATTTCTAAAAATGAGTTTTTGGGGAACTCCCACTAGCTGTGGGTTAGGAGAGGGGATAAGAATCCTCTCTGCTGATTCTCTCCTTAATAAACTCAACTTCTTTTACGTAGGCTGGATGCCAAAGATGGACTGAATGGGTTTGGTCATGTTAGATGCTGTCTAAGCGTAGACATTGTCTAAGCCAGCATAGGCTGAAACCAGTAAGCAACAATCCCTGAATCCCAGGGGCTCCAAACAATAAGATTTTACTTCTTGATCATGTCCTTGACCAAAGTGGGGTCTCTGGGTGTTGGAGCAGCTCTCCTCTGTGCAGCAGTTCAGCATCTAAGCTTCTTTGACTAGTGTCTTTGCTGTCTCCTATGTGGAGAGGACTTCTGCAACATGGCTTCCTTTGGTGTCCTGGTGAAGACTATGGGCCCTTTCTCAGAACGATGTTTTTTTTTTTCAATGTTTTATTTATTTCTAGGAGAGAAAGAGAGACAGCTTGAGCAGGGGAGGGTCAGAGAGAGAGGGAGTCACAGACTCTGAAACAGGCTCCAGGCTCTGGGCTGGCAGTCAGCGCAGAGCCAGACGCGGGGCTCTAACCCACGAACCGCGAGATCATGACCTAAGCGAAAGTCGGACGCTTAACCGACTAAGCCACCCAGGTGCCCCTCAGAACGATGTTTTTAAGTGAATAGAAAAGAATGATCAAAATACTAATAAAATATGTTGAAAGTCATGTACATAGTTCTTTGACACATTCACTAATAAGACTGAGGGAATAGGTCTAATATCTTATGTAATTTTGAAGCCGTCTCAAAAACAATGTTTCTGAGGTATCTCTAACATACTGTGAAAACATGTGTAGTTTCTATTGGTGACAGTGTCACAAGTACTGATAATACGATGTAATTTTTGGTCTACATTAATAGGTTGAGGGAAAGGTAATATCAGTTATAGGTTAATGAACATCACGGTGCAACTTATTCCCATCTAAGTTCATTCCTGAAATGGCTCCTTGAAGATCTATGAACTCTGGTTTAGGAAACTTGGGGCGCCTGGGTGGCTCAGTCGGTTAAGCCTCAGACTCTTGATTTTGGCTCAGGTCATGATCTCATGGTTTGTGAGATTAAGCCCCATGGTGGGCTCTGCGCTAACAGCGTGGGACCTTCTTGGGATTTTCTCTCTCAGCTTCTCTCTCTCTCTCTGCTCTGTCCCCCCCCACATTCTATCTTAAAAACAAATAAATAAACATTAAAAAAAAGAATCTTTACAAAACCCTAAGTCCTCTATGATATTTTGCCAATAGTATAAGAGAAGGCATGGGGAAGTGTGGGAGATTACAAAAAAATGTCCACTGTTCGCTACCCCTCCCTAAATACACACTTGGCAATTTGACTTTGTATCTTTTCTTATCAAAAGGTGGTGTTTACGTTCCTGAAGTTTCAACCTGGGTTGCCTTTGTGACTCTCCTTGGCCAATAGAGTGTGGTAGGAATGCCACTGTGTCAGTTCTGATCCTGGCCTCAGGGAACTGCACACTTCTGCTCTTTTCCTGAAATCCTGCCACTTCCATGAACACCTCACTCTGTCTGCTGGATAACGAGAGACCTGTGGTCAGCTGCCCTATCCCTTTAGCCTCCCTCCCTCCAAATTCCATAAATAGCGAGGTCAGCTGACCTCCATCTGACTGTGAGCACAAAGGGGTCATCATGAGACCAACTTAGATTCCTGTCGACCTCTAGGTTGTGATCTAAATAACTGGTTGTTTTAAACCACTGAGTTTGAGGTGGTTTGCTTCAGAGAAATCATGAACATAGCTCTGCTTTTAGTTGACTTGGCTAAGTGGTGAGACTCTCCTTCTTGTTTGAAATCTGTTTGCAGGGCCCACGTACATGCAAGAGGGGGCTGCACGATACGCTCTAGCAGGATCCCCAGGGCAGGAAGACGTGGAGAGCAGTGGCTCTCTGTCTTAAGCACTTACTCATGTGATTTTGCTTTGGAGCTTCAGCTGAAACTCTGCTACAAAGCCAGAAACACCGTGTAAATCCTTGCTCTGCCCTGTGATTGGCCGCGTGACTGTCTGATGTTCCAGTGACTCCCCTGCCCCCATCTGCCTCAAAGAGGATAGGATTCTGGTTCAGTAGATTCAGTGTGGATAGAGGAAGGAAGAAGCATGCAGGCCTCCGCCATAATCTCCAACGGCATTTTGAAATACCCCTAGTTTCTTGTGTACAGTTCCTTTGGGGGCCCGTAGGGAGGGCATCCTGAGAGAATTCATGCATTCTTGTGCTCCTGGGTGGTGATCGGTACCATCACAGTGGCATCAATATCTTTGTTGATGGCTCTTAAGAGTCAGTACCCAGGTTAGCATCTGCAGTGCCTGGTAACATGGCTTATAATCCATAAGTCTGGATAACATTTCAAGCTCCCTAACACCACACACAGAAATGAGGGAGTGTGTTAGAAGGGTTGCAATGTCTCAGGTAGACCTGTGTCTCAATCCTTTCTTTCTAACTTCCTAGCTTTGTGACCCTGGGCAAACTCTTTAGAAGAAGGAGCGGTTTCCTTTTACAACATGTAGGCAATGACACATCCACGTTTCTGGTGATCATCATGGGGAAGAATGAGCATGAACATCCTCGGCACCAGATGATCCTTTGCAAATACTAACTGAATCTAACTTAAGGGATCAGCAAGCAGCCTAGCACTTTAAATTATATTTTGAAAGTAGGTACAGGTAGGAAAGTTGAATTAATTAGCACATTGTAATCATAAGTCCATGTAAGGGCCCTCTCTTGTATTGCCCATTTATTTAATTTTATCTTTTCCCGTGTTCCACTGAGTCATTCACCTTTTTGTATAAGTATCCATTTTAATATCCTTCACATGTATCCTTTTACAAAAATCTTGCTTGTTTTTAATGTTTATTTATTCTTGAGAGAGAGAAAGAGACAAAGCGCAAGCTGGGGAGGGTCAGAGAGAGAGGGGTAGATGCAGAATCTGAAGCAGACTCCAGGTTGTGAGCTGTCAGCACAGAGCCCGATGCAGGGCTCGAACTTTTGAATTGTGAGATCCTGACCTGAGCCGAAGTCGGATACTTAACCGACGGAAGCGCCCAGGCACCTCTCTTTACATGTATTCTTTTTTAAAAAAACATTTTTAATGTTTATTTATTTATTTATTTTGAGAGAGAGAGACAGCGTGAGTGGTGGAGGGGCAGAGAGAGGGAGAGAGAGAATCCCAAGCAGTCTCCACACGGTCAGCCCAGAGCCCTATGCAGGGCTCGAATTCATGAAACTTTAAGATCATGACCCAAGCCAAGATCAGGAGTTGGATGCTTAACCGAATGAGCCACCTGGGCACCCCTTCTTTACATGTATTCTTAAATTCCTTTGTCCTTGGAGCCCATAATGTCATTTTGTGTGCTTATGTGCGTGTGCAAAGTTTATGCAAATGCTATTATGCTTTAAATTTCCTTTTTTTTTTTACCCTTTTCAGCCAACACCATCTTTTAATAACTGCTGAAAGAAATCTCTTTCACTGCTTTTTAAAACATTTTTAAAATATTTATTTATTTTTGAGAGAGAAAGAGAGACAGAGAACAAGCAGGGAAGGGGCAGTGAGAGAGGGAGACACAGAATCCGAAGCCGGCTCCAGGCCCTGAGCTGTCAGCATGGAGCTCAATGCAGGGCTGGAACTCATGAACCACAAGAGCATGACCTGAGCTGAAGTCGGACACTTAACCCACTGAGCCACTCAGGCGCCCCTCTTTCACTGCTTTTAAGGATGAATCCTGTTATGTCCAAATATTTTCTACCTTCAACTTGCCCATTCCCCAATTATTGGGTAACTGGGTTGTTTCCAGTTCTCAAAGCATGCACAGAAGACATCTTCTTCTTTTTTTTTTTTCAAGTTCAGATTTTTTTCTTTTTTTTTTACAAATAGTTTATCGTCAAATTAGTTTCCACATAACACTCAGTGCTCATCCCCACAAGTGTCCTCCTTCATGCCCATCCCCCCTCCCCCCCACATCCATCAGTCCTCAGTTTTTGTCAGCATTCAAGAGTCTCTCATGGTTTGCCTCTCTCCCTTTCCCCCATTTCCGCCCTTCTTCTCCCCCTGTTCCTCCGTCAAGTTCCTCCTAACCCTCCTATACGTGCACACATATGATATTTGTCAGAAGACATCTTCTAAAATGTCCCTTTACTAACTTACTGGAAAAGGTCTCTGAAATGCATGTTCCAGAGAGGATGGGCACATCTCAGGTATGCACATGGCTGATTGGACTAAGGAGGGCTCGGTGGCTTCCCAGAACAATGCCGAGTTATATGCCCGCTGATCCCCCACGAGGAGTCTCTTTCTTGACACCTTCACCCTCTTTTCAATTTTTCTATTTTAACAGATATAAAATGTTGCCCTTTGAAGTTTTATTTCCCTTCTTCTGGTGAGTGTGAGTATCTCTGTGGGTATGTTGGCCTTCGGGGATTCCTTCCCTGCATCAACATGTCATGCCATAGAGAATCAGTTTTCTCAGCACTATGTACCAGCCACACCATCCTTTCCCCACTCGTTCGAAGAGTCGCCTTTACTATGGGTCAAGGTCATGCACAAATTGGGATCCATGTCTGAGATCCCTATTCTGCTCCTTGTTCATTCTGTCCATCTCTTTCTACACCAGTCCACACTGCTGGTGTAACAGTGGTCTTCCCTGCCTCTCAAGATCGTGTAGAGTAACCAGCTTCCTTGCTCCGTTCTTCCTCATCTGTTTTGAAATGGACTTAGCACTTCATAGCCTTTCTTCTTCCTTTACCACCAGCACCCATTTATTAGCCTGTTGTGCCAACACAATTTATCATTAAGAGCTAGCTTTTAATAACTAATTCATGAGTTAACTTAATCATAGGTCTGTATTGCTAAGATATGGTATGTCATATTCCTATGAGCCTATATTGGTTCAATTTCTTAGGGGCCACTTTCATTTCCTTTTTGACTAAAGAGTTACTTTGGAGAGTGGTTTTTAACAATTTCAAGTGGCTTTATTTTTAAGGTTAAAATGTTTTCATTAGTTTCTAGTTTATTGCACTTTGATTAGAGAATGTGGCCTGCAGAATACTTTTTAGAGCTCTAGATTGTCCTTGTCGTCTAATATATGATGGATTTATGCAAACAGGCCATGGGCATTCACAATCTATTCTCCATAGAGTTAAAGTTTGGTAATTATTAAAACAACCCTATTAATAATTTAATGCAAACCCTTTTATCTAATATTGTTAACTCATAAGGGGCCACAAAGAAGTTTATGAATGGCCTTCAGGATATCCGTAAGCCCCCTGATATGCTGGCAATGTGCTCATGCTTCTCAGCAAGGGTAGAACATTCTTGAGACTCTCAGAGATCCAAGAGTCTCTGAGAATGGAGACTCTTATCCAAGATGGACAACCTCAAAATCTTGATTTGTGTTTCATGTTCATTTGCTTGTATCTGTTTTATCTGTTGATAGTACCATAACTCTGCTTTTATAATTTTGTCTTGTTTTTTTAGCTACTTTTCATTTTCAGTATTGAAACAATGTTGATTGGTGCATAAGGATTCACGGAAGTTTATGGCATCACTGTGATTTAATGCCTTGTTATTATAATGTGATAATTATAAAATCATTAAAAATCTCTTACTATGTTTGCCTTGAATTCAGCATTATCTGATTTTATTATTCCAGTTGTAGCTTTCTGTTTATTTGTATTTGTCTGACATATTTTTTTCAATTTTGGGTTTCTTGCATAATTGGAGCCTTTGTATCAGCCATGTTTAATTTGGAATTTTATTCCTTTTATGCTTACTGCAATAGCTGATATATTTGCCTCTACTTCTGTCATTTTATTTTTATTTGATTCTTAATGTTCATGGTTTTATTTTCTGTTGTTTCTACTTTTTAAGAATTTTTAAACATTTATTCATTTTTGAGAGACAGAGATAGAGCATGAGGAGGGGAGGGGCAGAGAGAGAGAGGGAGACGCAGAATCCAAAGCAGGCTTCAAGCTCTGAG
Source organism: Proteles cristata cristata (assembly GCA_017311185.1). Lineage (NCBI taxonomy): Eukaryota > Metazoa > Chordata > Mammalia > Carnivora > Hyaenidae > Proteles > Proteles cristata. The sequence goes on along the minus strand of JAESUZ010000067.1, from coordinate 1,939,047 downwards.
TTGTCAGCACAGAACTGATGTGGTTCTTGAACTCACGAACCACAAGATCATGACCTGAGCTGAAGTCGGATGCTTAACCAACTGAGCCACTCAGGCGCCCCATCCCTCTTTTTTTTGTTTCTATTTTTTTGCCGTAAGTATGTGCATTAACTGCTTTACTCTTCTTCAGTGGTTGGCATACTTTGACCACAGTGTATTTTAAAACTATCTTTGTCATTCTTTAATAGTTTTTCCAAATATGTTCTAATACAAATATCTCTGTTGAGTATAATAATTAGTATCTTTTCAGTCTCCTTTGTATATTTAAATTTTTTTTAAATAATTATTTTTGAGAGAGAGAGAGACAGAGAGAGACAGAGCATGAGTGGGGGAAGGGGCAGAGAGAGAAAGAGAGACACCAGAATCTGAAACAAAGCTCCAGACTGAGCTGTCAGCACAGAGCCCGATGTGGGGCTCAAACCCACGAATTGTGAGATCATGACTTGAGCTGAAGTTGGTCGCTTAACCGAGCCACCCAGGCACTCCAAGTCTCTTTTATATTTTAAAATAAGAGTTTGAACATACTTTTACTTGCTGTCTTTTCCTTTATCATTTATTTAGACAAAGTTGCATTTTAATTCCATTTTTTGCAATTCCATAATTATTTTTATATTATGAATCTTCAAGAGCATATTGTTATTTTTTGCATTGTTGCTAGTGATATTTCAAGAATTTAGCCAAATTATGTCAATTACCAGGAGCAGTTGTAATAATTTCACACTGTGACATCGCCTGTCTTGGCCTCCTAAGTTTGCTTTATCCTTTCCATTGTTTCATGTCCATCTTCAAATAATTTTTTAGAGAATATATTCTCAGACCCCTCTTATTCCTGAGATTATATGTATTTTTTACCTTCCCACATAAATGACATTCAGGGTGCATATGAATGTATCAGTTAGCAATTGTTGCCTTAAAGGCCATGCCAAATATTAATGAGTTAAAACAATAATCTTTTATTTAGCTCACAACTGGGCAGATTGGCAATTTGGGCTGAGTTCTGCTGGGAATTTCTTCTGGCTTAGAATGATCTGTGGTCAGCTGCTGGGTTGGCTAGGGGCCGTCCTCATCTGGAATGGCTTTGTCCTACATAGACCCTCACCCTACAGCAGGTTGGCTCGGCCTTGTTGATATGGTAGGAATGCAGGTTTCCAAGAGAACGCAGGGACGTTCAAAGCCCCTAAAGACGTAGGGTTAGAACTGGCCCAGCACGACTTCTAACATGTCCTATTGCCCAAAGCAAATGCCGAGGCCTTCAGCCCACACTGAAGGGTATGGAAATGTGCAAAGTCACATTGCAAAGAGGGATTCAGAAATGATGGGGATTCTTACCATTTAGGCAATTGTCTGCTCTAATATATGCATTTGGGACACAGTCCCTCAAAAACTCAGGTCTTACTTATTTATCTGCTGGCATTTAGTGAGTTATCTTATTCTATTTTACTTATATTTACATATATTTGATATTTATTTATCTTTTTCTCCCTCTATATTTCAGAATTGTTTCTCAGCTTCTCAGATTTGTCCTTAATAGCATAGATTAATTACATTTCTGTAGTATTGGTTTTGCCCCTTCAACATATTATTGTTTGATTGAGTGATCTCACAATAAGCCCTTTTCTGAACACTTCACCCTTCATGTCATCCTGGCTATGTATATATATAACTAATATTATATATACATGTATATATAATTTAATTACATATGTATAATCTGCCCTCTTTTGTGGTTGGGAAATTTTATTCTGGAGTATCTGATTACTCCCAGGGACATTGTAAAAACTCTGAGTGTTCTGTTTTCTTTGTTTTATAGATTTTTAAAATAATAATTTTATATTTACTTTTTTCTTTATTAATGTTCAGAAAAGCGAGCTTTATCTAGAACCTGTTTTTTTTCCTTTTTTTTTGACTCTTTTAAAAGTTTAATGTGGAACATTATATTACTAACATGATATAGCCCATGCTAAAACATCGAGCAGCAGAGAATGGTATAAAATTAAAAGTATATGCTGAGCGAAATAAGTCAGGCAGAGAAAGACAAATATCATATGTGTGCACGTATAGGAGGATTAGGAGGAACTTAACAGAGGACCAAGGGGAGAAGAAGGGCGGAAATGGTGGGGGAAAGGGAGAGAGGCAAACCATGAGAGACTCTTGAATGCTGACAAAAACTGAGGACTGATGGATGTGGGGGGGAGGAGGGATGGGCATGGAGGAGGACACTTGTGGGATGAGCACTGGGTGTTATGTGGAAACTAATTTGACAATAAACTATTTGTAAAAAATAAAAAAAATAAAAATCCTAAAATAATAGTGAAGAAAGATTATGATAAAAGGATACAATGCAAGAAGTAAAGATTATAAGCATTAACAGTAGGATTCAATATTGATGAAAATAAGCTCTAAGAGGTTAAGGAATAAATATAAGAGGATTAAATCATCTGCATATTTAGAATAAGAGCAGGTAAACAAACTATAAGGTTAAGAAAAATGAAGCAAATAATGATTAAGTCAATATAAATCAGGCAAATTGGATGTATCAAAACAGTACTGTAGTCTTGAACTTCCTGGAACTGTGGTTTGGTGTATATAATTAATTTTCAAAAATTCTTGACCATTTTTCCTTAGGTATTTCTTCTACTTTGTTCTATTATCTCCTTTTAGTATAAAAAAAAAATAAAATAAAATTAAAAGTAATCTCTTGCCCTGCAAACCTAAGCCCTTGCTAGGGGTAAACACTGTCAGTAGTTTCATGGTATCACCAGAAATATTTTTTTTTTTATATATCAAGCATATACACATATTTTACTCAGCTGAGATAAGGTATTCACATTGTTCAATACCTTTTTGTTTTTCCTCTTGATACCATATTCTGAAAATGTTCCCATGTCAGTACACATAGAATTTTCACACTTGTTCATATCAGCTCCATAGATATTTCATGATCTTTTTATATGACTTTTTATTACAGACATTTTCATACCATAAAAGTGCATGGATTAAGAAGTGAACCTGAATATACCCACTACCTAGTTTTAACAATGATCAGTATTTTGCCAGTCTTGTTCACTCTGTTCATCCCTCTTCACACCTTAAACACTGTTTTTTCCTTGCTGATGGCTTTCAAAACAATTCCAAAATATCATATCAATATATCAAGTTGCCCTTAGGTAATTTATTATGTATCTCTAATTGATAAGAACTTTTTCCATTCAACCACCATGCCATTCAACATTTAAGAAAATAATAAATCATTAGCATTATCTCATTTCCATTCCATATTCAGATTCACCTGATTGTCTCAAATATTCTTCCACAGTGAGTGTGCCTGAATTAGAGCCTAACAAAGGCCCACACCCTGCATTGATTATATTATTCTACAGGAGGTATAGTCTGCATACTGATGTTAAATGTGTATTTGAAATGTTTATTTTATCTATTTTCCATTTTATATTAACCCCCCCACCCACTTTGGATTCAATTTTACTATCCTGTTTTGAATGTGCAAAACATTTCCCTGGTTCAAGAGTCTAGGTATGTAAGACTGAATACTCAGAAAATTCTTGCTTGAATCCTCATACTCACATTCTATGACTGTTCCCATGAACTCAGAGTTCTATAGGTAACCATTTTTGGATGAGTTATGGCCTCTTCTTCTGGTATTTCTTTTGATAAAAATAATCATGTGTGTGTGTGTGTGTGTGTGTTTATTTCCTGTTTTTTTCTTACACAAAAGATATACTCCATAGACTTTTGAACTCTGAATTTGTCACTTAACAGCATGTCTTGGAGATCACTACATTGGTACATAAAGTCTCCTCGTTCTTTGTGTATGGTAGCAGAGTATTCCACACAAAGGAGTTACCTCGATTTGTTTAGCCAATCCTCTGAATAATCTCGAACACCTATTGTCTAGTACTTATGAAGGAGTAGCTTCCAGATAGGGGCTGAGATGTGGGCTTGGTGGCTCAAAGGGAAAAATGCTTATGTAATTTTCTTAGATACTGCTGTCATAACATAGAATTTCTTTTTTTCTGCTATATTTTCTATCAGGCCAGACTTCAGCATTTTTCAACAGCCAGGTTTTTGGTTACATTTACTGTCTCCTTGTGCTGTGGTTCAATTTATCACAGACATTCAGTTAAAGGGCAAATAAATCCATGCAGTTGATAGTGTATGTTCTTTTTGGCAAGTTTTCCTTGTTTTTATTGGGGTGATATCTTTCTCTCTCACCCACATGATTGGGCTCTGAATATTGTAAGTAGAAATCTGTAATTCCCACAATGCACCTGTTACCAGGGGTCTCTTAGCCTCTGCTTGTGCAATGACACTTTTGTCATGGAACTCCTACCACTCTATGTATGCAATTTATCCAAACATGTACCACCTTACCTCTTGTTCCGGTAATTTCTGAATATTACAGTCTTACCCTGGATGTAAAAACAATGCACTTGGTTGTGGAACATTTGGTGAATGGGCAGAGGTTACCATTCTGCTATGATTACAGCATCTCTGGGCCTGGGGACAGGCAGTGGAGAGGGGTTGCCCTTCAGTTTTCCGTTCTGTTGTTATTGATTTTTAGATGGAGTGTTCTCTGGATCATATCGGTTCTTTCCAGATGTGTAAACTGCCTTTTAGACTGAGTTTTTGTGACAGTGTGATTTTTTTCACCTTTTGCTCTATTTTCATTGACATTTCAGTGAGAAGACAAACAGGAAAGCATGTATGGAGGCTGTTCATCAAGCATAATTTTAAATCAGAAAATTCGTTTTTTTCAGCACTGTATTTGTCAGCTATGACTGTGTAACAAACTATCTCTGAACTCAGAGGCTAACAGCAACAACAGCAACAATAATAATAAGTATTATTAACAATAATTAATGTTAACATTAACAATGACAACAACTACTGTAATAATAATATTAATAATAATTTATTCTTGGTCATTTGTGGGTTGGCTGAGCACCGAGTAATCTGGCTGGGTTTGGCTGGGGATCTGCTTACCTTCTTAGTCTTACTGGGTTTAGTTTCGCACTACGGATCGGGCTCATGTCTACTGTAAGTATGTTCAGAAATATCTAGGAAAACGCTTTTGTGGTGGTGAGAAAAGGGCAAGAGAGAATGGACACATGTGTTTCCAGGCTAAGGCCCAGGTTTGGAACTGGCACACTGTCATCTGGACCCAATTTCATTGACCAAAGCAAGTCAGATGACTGAGCCCAGATTCTGGGAACAAAGAAATCCATTCCACTTCCAGCAGAAATGACTTACAGAATCACTGGGTAGGTACTAAGCAAAGGGCTTCCCACCGACTCTCCATACCTCCCTTTTCCCCCAACGCTTCTTCAAAATAAATTTCCTTCTCTTATTTCAAAATGACTCAACTGAGGTGGAGGGTTTTTCAATAATGTCCTCACTGTCCAACACCTTTTAAAGTATTTCATTGGAATTTCAAACTAGGCTTCTCCGTCCAGCAACTCCATGCTTTACCAACTCTACTCCTTCAAGTTCAATTTTGTCCCAATCCCCGTTCATCATTTAGCCCTCTGTAAACACATAGTACTCAGAAAATAAAACCCCAAAGATGGAAGCAGAAGTTATAAGCCTCTGACATTGGAAAAGCTATCAGCCACTGCTCCCTGATACAGGAGGAGGTGAAGGATGAGGCACTCCAGGGAAGAGTTGTGATTTTGTTAACGGGAGTGCATTTTATGCCAGGTATCAATGAAAGCCTCCGGGCAACCTTGTAACTTGGTGTTGGCTGGATCACAGGGGCTTGGCATGATGTTGAAAGGACCTAGAGAAAAACAATTCCAGCCATACCTGCCATCCTGTGGTTAACATTCGACACCTGCCATACAGAGCAGGTTAGTCAAGGGAGAATCTTAGTTTTGGAGGCACATAGAATAATGAGTCATACAGTCATTAATGTGTGAACCCCAGGCAGGGAGCTCACATTTGTGTGAGAGAAGGGTTTTTGTTCAGTCACAAGCGCTCCCCTCCTGGGTCTGGAATTGCTCTCTGCACCAAAAATGCCTGACTTCATTTTCTTTGAATTTAAAAGGACCTTCACAAACATTTTGGCTTAAATATAAAGGACAATATTTTTAGAAAAAAAAAGGAAAAGAAATTAGATTAGAGAGATTAGGAAAATGCTATTGAAGGTAGTTCCATTGAAAAGGTCTCCAATGAAAAGAGAATTAAAAATATTAAGAATACATTGTGCTCCCAGCCCACCCCCTCTACCTCTTCCACAAGTGCACTATTGTTTCCATAGGAGAACAAAGAAAAGGAAATCTGATGGACGCAGATCACTTATACTTTGCAAGAGAAACTAAAATGGAAGTTTCTTTTAAAATGATGTGCCTAAAATAAACGGTAACAAGTAATTCATGTTCTTCAATAGCACAAAGTAAACTCTGCAAAATGAAGACGCAGAGTTTGGGTTCCGAATATTGACCCTGACAGCCCATTAGGGGTTAATCCGTCTCCTGTTGTCTTCTCTTAGTATCACTGGAGCTTCCCATCGGTTGTAACTGGGCTGTACAGATATCTAGTGTTGGTAACCTTCTCCTCGAAAGAGGATCAGCTTTGCTGTTTGTCTTGACTGGGTACAGCAGAAACAAGCAAGGGCTGGTTTGTGCATACGGGAATCTAACTGAGGCTTTCTCACTCTTCCAACCCCAAGATATCATGAATTTCCCACTAGAAGTTGGGAAGTGAGCTCCCTAATTAATAGTGCACTCTACCTTTCTTTCCTGTGTGGGGGTTGGAACTTCAGATCTTTCATTGGGGAGGATAATCTTACTGGATTATTATTGGGGGAGAGTAGAGGGAAATAAGGTTCTAAATAAAATCCTCTTGAAGGAAGGTGAAGCCATCTTGGGACCTCTATATGTCTTTCTGACTTTTGTCCCCATTGTGGTATCAAGTCCATGAGCATCCAAGGAAACTCCCTCTAGTGACTATGTTTGCCATTCCTTTGGTTGCGTGGTGAGGTGATGATGTCTTAGTCAAGGAAGACCCTCAATCTTAATGTTATATGCACCCTGCTAAGCCTCAGGACACAGACCCATATATATTTTTTGATGCATACATCTAAGCTTTTCTCTTGAAGGATTTTTCTGGTAATGGACAAAGAGTCAGAGTAGCATGCTTGGCTATGGTTACTCTTTGGATAAGCACCAGCAACTCATCTGAGTCACAATATCTGCAACTCTTCACTAAGTTCTTTTCAGAGCCAGGCAGGGGCAAAGTCAAGCCTGTAAAGTACATTTTCGCTCGGGTTACATCGCCACTTCTTCGTTTTGTTCCCCATCGCGAGACCTCTGAGGCTGCCACTGTGGTCTGTCTTGCCTCCTCAAAGTTGGCTCTCAGGTAAGAATCAGAAGTTGAGTCCCACCAAGGTATACACAGTTGGTAGAAGGAAGACATGCCATTTACAAGGCTGGATGTGTATTATCAGGGATAACATCACAGATAGTGGTGGCTTTCAGTTTAGGGTGCCTGGACCCCAAGATTCTATGTAGATTGTAAAGGAGATAGCTCGGAGCTATTTTCAATATTTAAAAGACACTTGGGGGGGGGCACCTGGGTGGCTTAGTGGGTTAAGCGTCTGACTTTCGCTTAGGTCATGATCTCGCGGTTCGTGGGTTCGAGCCCCGTGTCGGGCTCTGTGCTGACTGCCAGCTCAGAGCCTGGAGCCTGTTCAGTCTGTGACTCCCTCTCTCTCTCTGACCCTCCCCTGCTCACGCTGTCTCTCTCTCTCCTAGAAATAAATAAAAATATTAAAGAAAAAAAAAAGACACTTAGGGGAGAAGAAGGAAGGAAATGGTGGGGGAAAGGGAGAGAGGCAAACCATGAGTGACTCTTGAATGCTGAGAAACAAACTGAGGACTGATGGATGTGGAGGGCAGGGGGGAGATGGGCATGGAGGAGGGCACTTGTGGGGATGAGCACTGGGTGTTATATGGAAACCAACTTGACAATAAACTATTTGTAAGAATAAAAAAAGACACTTAACCATGAGACAGTCATCTAGGAGATGAATCAAGTTTCTTTGAACTTTAATTTTATCAATTCGATGTGATACTTTGAGTTAACATGTGCTGAAGAATAATTTATAAATACCAAATATTTGTTATTCAAAACTCCATCAATGATGTGACTCACAGAGGAGATTAAAAATCAGTCTGAACACTGAAAAGTTTGGACTCCTGAATTAAAGAAAGATTTAATAGCCATGTTTCAGACATCAGCTTGGGGCTGTGATAAAGGAGAGAAGGATGAGCAGGAAAAGAACTATCAGAGAATGAGCGTGTGCTGAGTATCTAGCTAGGCACTGTCATGTACACCACTCGCTGGGCTGTGGGCACCTTCATGTTGGGACCGTGTTTTATTCCAGTCTGTCCTTAGTGTCTAGTGCAGTAGTTACTTAGTTTGTAGAAAGAGCTTCATCACCATTTATGGAAAGGGATGGAAGAGGAAAGAACTTAGCTCACTTGAAGGCACACATAGGGAACGAATATTAGAACCCAGATCTGTCTCAGCAACTTCCATCTTTTTTTCAGCCTCCCCATGAATTTGTATCAGTGAGGTGGAGAAGAAACGTCCTAGGCACTCTGAAGTCGTTTACACAGAAAAGAGTGTAGAGTGTCTTGTAGTCTAAGCACCTACACATCTGCCCATCTTGGAGTTCTCGCTCTTTGTGACGGGGTCATGTGTCCTGACTAGGACAGCTTTCTGAGGTGCACAGTACCAAATGTATGGCTCCAAACAAAAAGACGTCTCAGAAATGAGTGGCCAAGGCTCTGCTTATAAACCTCATGGCGTCCTGGGCACAGAAGCCTCATGTGTGGGCTGTGCCCAGACCTGCAAAGCCCTGCCTTGAGCAAGCTCCCACTTAGCTGGAGTGTGTTCTGCTTCGGGTCTGGCGTGTGCTGCCCTCCAGGGCTTGCATACCAAGCCGGCCCTGTCCTGATGTCAAAGGCTCGAGGCTGGGCACAGCAGGTCTAGATGCAGGAAAAAACGAAAAATCAGAAGCCCACTGACAGCATGATCCTGGAGAAAAGATACCTTTCACTAGCATTGCCTGGTTCTGTTCGTCTCAGGATTCCTCTGCAGGGCGGAGGTGCCGCAGCCCAGAGGAAAACGTGACACCAGGGATGGACACACACAGGTCACACTTAACACAGACAGATATGCAGGGAGGGAGTGGGGGACAGAGAGAGATTGAGAGAGAGGTGCGTCAATCAAATCTTATGAGTCAACGAGGAGGAGAAGCTCACCTTTCACAGCTGTATTATGTTAATTTCAGTAAACATTTACCCAGAACCCACTCCCGCTGAGCCCTGTCGCAGGCACTCTGTGGGTTCGGAGCCCAACACAAAGGCCCCAAAGATAAGTCGTCACCCTCACAGTCTAGAGGGAGAAGCAAAGAACCCAAACCAAACAAAAACCAAACAAAACTAAAAACCGAAACCCTCCACCCCAGGCTTGAGGATTTCCAGGCGCTTTGACAAACATCTCATTTAGCCCTGTTCACCAGGCGAGGGAGGCTAGTGTTACCGGCATTTTACAGCTGAGAACGAAGGGCCCGCTGAAGATCGCAGAGCCAGCCAGTAGCGGCACCAGAATTCAGGTCATCGAACTCCCAGTTCAAAGCTTTCCCCACAAGACGACACTGCTTCTTTGTAAACAGTTGCTTAGAATACAGCACTGTGTTAGGAGAGCACAAAGAGAAAGAATGATTAATTCTTCCCAGGCCAAGGGAGATAGAGGATCAGGCTTCTCAAAAGAAGTCATTTTCCATAGGTAGAGGAAACACAGATTGCTGGAGGCAGAAAGACACAACCAGGAGGGGAGGTAGGCACCTTCCCCTGCAGGCCAGTGGGGAAGAGGCCAGTCTGTTTAATCTAAACTACTGAGTGATCAGATCTCCATCCAAGAGAAAACCAGCAGAGACGTGAGAGCTTGTCTGCCTCCAACTTGCCTCCTTGGCTTCTCTTTCCTGTGCGAGGACCCATCTGTATCTCAGAAAAGGGACACAGAGAGTGATGACCCCTTTTCATTACCCCTAATCCTCCCCTAATCACAGACCTCGATGTGAAGATCCTGTCAATACATTACAGAATTTATGAGTATTGATCACCTGAGGGATACAGGCATGGGATTGAGGATGCTGCTTTGTTTCACAAAAATGCTCCTGACTTCCTGTATGACTTAGAAGGTTTGCCCCTTCTGTTTGCCCCTCCCCAATCTTATTTCTTCATCTATAAAATGAAGGGAATCATATCAACCATGCAGGGTTGCTGTGGGGACCGAGTGAACTGACTTATTTAACATTTTAATTCGTTGTAGTTAACACACTGGGTTATGTCAGTTTCAGGTGTACAGTATGGTGATTCAACAATTCAATGTATGACTCACTGTTCATCAGGACAGGTGCCCTCCTTAATCCCCAGCCTCTAGTTGACTCATCCCCCAACCCACCTCCCCTCTGGTGGCCATTAGTGAAGATGGGTCATGGGCTGACCCCACGTCTCCCACCTTCCAACCAGATATAGCCCCTGTAGGGCCAATGAGATCAGAGGCTGAATGGCCTCCTTTGTCATAGTCAGGTGGGTCCTTCAACATAGCTCCTGAGACCTCTGTTTCATAGGTTTCCAGAGAAGAGGTAAGGGGAGAAATCAGAGTTTTGTACCTGATTTGGCTGAAGAAACAGATTGTTAGGTGTTTTCAAAGGAGTGGCTTTGGTTTGGGTTGTTCAACTTGTCAGTGAGATATGGTGACAGGCAGGTGAGGCTCCAAAGACAATGAGGGACTAATATAAGGCACATCTGACCAGCCAGTTATGAGAAGACCCCAGACAGCCACTGAGGGTGAGCGAGGACTGGGGTTAAAGCCACGCTGAAAGAGCTAGGGCTCTAACAGGAATGGCCAAGTGGAGTAAGATATCAATATGCACCTTCAGGGCAAAGATGGCATCATCAGAGTAAATATGGCTCTGGGATGGCTTGGATATCCATGGCTTGATTCTGGCTCAGGTCTTTGGCAGCACAATTAAATCTAGATCCCCATCAATGGTGTGGCTGAGGCTGCATGGGCACATTTATACCGATGGACTTGGGCAAGACAGGAGGGAGGTCTGGGACTGAGCAGGGCTGGAGAAGACGGGAGCTGAGACTCCCAAGAAGTCCCTGTAGCCGGTTGTGGTTTGCTCAAACTCCTCAATTCCTCTAGAGTTTGCTGCTTCTACAAGGATCGTTTGTCACTTGTTGAAACATACCTGTGACACTCCATCCATACTGTACTTACATTTCACAGTCATATCAGCTAAGTTCTCTGCATTTGTAGGAACAAAGGTCTTTTCCCTCAGCTAGGAATGCTTTTGCATTTTGTGGGGGCTCTTCAGAGGAAGTGTAAAAGGCAATGGAAAAAGGATCTGGTCAGAAAAGTATGTCCTGGGTTTACAAATGGGTGATATTTCCTATAAGGTGAAAAGTAGGGAAAGCTGCTTGGGAATTAAAAAAAATTAATGTTTTTTCATTTTTGAGAGAGAGGGAGAGAGAGAGAGAACAAGAGAAGGGGGGAGAGAGAGGGGACACAGTAACCGAAGCAAGCTCTAGGCTCTGAGCTGTCAGCATGGAGCCTGACACGGGGCTCAAACCCACAGACTGTGAGATCATGACCTGAGCTAAAGTTGGCCCTTTAAACAACTGAGCCACCCAAGCATCCCAAAATGCTTGGGAATTTTAACTGTACTTAGACCATTCAGGAACTCTGAGTACATGTGGTTGACTTTGCTGAAGGTCAATTACATTTCCCGTGGAAGAAATAAGTTTGAAGTGATGATATACAGGTAATAGGGATGTAAAGTCACGGTTAAAGCTGGTGTCTAGTTCAAAAGGTGTGATAGCATCATTGTAGTAAAAACACTGTTTGTAGTTGATAACGTAGCCTGGCTTACTCGGCACACATTCTAGAGCCCCTTAGCTTACTATAGAGACAGAAAAGCTAAAAACTACATTTTTCAGACTTCCTTGCAGGTTAAGAATTTCATGTGACCTAGATACAGCCAGGCAGGTGTACCTGTAATAAGGTTCGAGGAAGACTAAGAGCAATGTGAAGGACTAGTCAGGCAGAAACAAATCTGATATTCTGGAATATACTGTGGCAGAGTGCCCCTCCTTTAGTATTTTGTTCTTATTCCATAGATGCAATCTCTTCTCTTATTTCTTTGAGGTGATGGACGACATATATGTAATGGAAGTTTTCTCTTTCTGCAGAGATTTTACTTGTGAGTTGCCTTCCCCCCGCCCCTTTGTTTTGGCCCTTACACTTTATATTAGAGGTTTTCCTAGAATGACGATTTTGAACTGGTTTCATATGTAAGAGGTGGGGACTAAAAGCTTGGAAACCCTGTGTAGACGAGTTGGCTTGAAGACTGTCAGCACCGCTGTAGGGTGGTCTGACTGGGGAACCTCTGATTCACTCTTTCCAGGTCCTTCTTCTTGGGCTGAGAAGAGGGTAGACAGAGGCATAGCTGGAGAGTGGAGAGAAGACCTTAGCCTTCAGTACACCTAACCTCACCTGACTCTCCACCTACTTTGGGTAGGGTTTCCCACACCTGTGCTGGCACAGGTGCTTTCTGCCCAACCTTCTAAGGAAGAAACTTCCAGACCTCTTCCCAGGTGGGAAGTCATCCTGGAAGGTGAGGTGAAGATGGGATCCAGAGCAATACTCAATTCCTAAACCCTCCTTTGGAATTTGGCTTCTCTCCCTCTTGCTGCATTTCTGGAAGCACTTAACACTCACTGTGCCTGAGACTTTTGAGGATTCGGCTGTGTTGTTCAGGTTGGCCTTAAATTCCCTGCTGCCATTTTAAAATCCGAATCTCTCCAGTTTGCTAAATCAGTTACCTCCAGTCCATCTTCCCTTCACTTGGCAATTTTCAGCATTTCGTTTTGAGCCCCCTCCCTGTTTATTCTATCTTTGTGAAGTTCTGCCTTTAAGGGAACCCCTGGGCTATAACCTTAGTGGAGTCTCAGGAAAGGAGGAAAATCAGATGTTTTCAATCTGCCATCTTTATGTATGGTTCTCCACCTATTTCTTTATATCCATTTTCCACCATTTAGCCAAGATTCATAACATTAGTAGAAATCATCTTCTACTCAATACATAAAGATATTACAACACTGTTAGCATCTTTTCATGTCATTATACTTCTGAAAACACTTTTATTGGCTAGATATTTCAGAGCACAGACATACTTAAACTTCCATATTTGAGTGGGGAATTGTAGATGTACAGATTTAGGTGATCCCTTCCCAAGGAGATCAAACTGAAAACTCAGACTATCAGGCTTTTGTTTTTCACTGGAGTTGGATACTTATATTGTTTCGATTTTTCACAGTTATGATGAATATCTTTGTGCGTGAAGCTTTTCTCATGCATTAGAATGATTACCTGAGGCTAGATTCCCAGGAGTGGAATTACTGGATCCCAAGCTATAAACATTCTTGGGGATTTAGATTCTCACTGTCAAATATCCTTGCAAAAGTTATGGCATATTTGCCTAACAGAGAAGAGCAATGGGTTGAGCTATGTTTGTGTCTGCCCTTGGGAGAGGGCAGAGTGAGGTAGTCGGCCAGCTCATCTCAATAGCTGAGTGCCCGTATATAAACACCCACCATGTGTTAGCATTTCCTCCTCTGCCCACATCTGATGCTGATTCATTGAGTCGCTGATGCCAGACTTTACCTGATATCTGGGGTCTTGCCAGTTATGATTGGGGGAGCACTGACCATGTGCTTAGATGGTGCAAAAAACACATAGTTAGAGACACCTGTGAGGGACAGTTCCCAGTTTTGGCAAACCTTTGAATTGTTCCAAGTGGAAATCTGGTGAGGGTCCCAAGACAGGATTCCGTAGGCCTTGGCACCAACACAGCTCTGCACTCTGTGTTCCCTGGCTTAGCCTCTCCCCAAAGGTGGGGCTAGACCCATGCAAATGTTGTGTTGGGGACAAGAGGGTGGTGTGCTCAGGGGGACTTGGTGGTCTCTGGAGTCCATCTCTTTGACCAGTAGAGCATTTATGACATGTCTATGTCATTTTACTCAATGACACATCTCTAGTCACACATGGAGTTTTCCTTGAAGCAAATGTGTAAGGCAGAATGGGCTTGAACAAACCTGAAGGGGAAAACATGGGCTTGGGCACTTAAATGAGGTCCACATCCTTCACCATCCTGCAGGATGAAGAGTCTCTTGAATAGAAATCTCCCAGGGACCATAAACACCAATAGAAAGGGAGACTGGGCTGCAAGCACTTAGGTCAAAACCATGGCATTATTGGGGCACCTGGATGGCTCAGTCAGGTGAGTGTCCAACTTTGGCTCAGGTCATGATCTCGCAGTTTGTGAGGTTGAGACCCATGCTGGGCTGGCTGTTGTCAGTGCAGAGCCCACTTCAGATCCTCTGTCCCCCCTCCCCCTCTGCTGCACTTATGCTAGCTCACTCTCTCTCTCAAAAATCAATATTTAAATTTTTAAAAAAATCTATGCCAGGTGTGTGTGTGTGTGTGTGTGTGTGTGTGTGTGTGTTGGTTTAGTGTCCCAGAAATTACAGCTCCTGTTGTTACTTATCAGTTTTCATGGACAGCATATCCTATAGTGACTGTGGTACCGATGCCAAAGGCGGGGGCAGTTGTGGGGGAGGGTCCTCACGGTGAGCTGAGGGTGGGCACTCCTGTCCGTAGATTCTTTGGCAGCACCCTCTCAGATAGCAGCCCTTTTGTAGTCCTCAGGACCCCAGAATCCTCCTGAAGGACAAATGCTTTGAACAAACCTCTGAACAAAACAGGTTCACCTCCCTGACGGGAGCCTGATTACTGAACATTGCAACTGCCTTGGTAATTTTCCTTAGTGTTTCATTGATGCGTCTGTATGAAATGTCACAAAAGACAGCACCTGAAAGCCAAATATATTGTAGGAAAGAGCTTGTCCTTTAGTGTTTGAGAGATTGAAATTCTGATTCATCTGTCTACCTCCCAGAGGCATCCATGTCTGATGTGGGAACATGATACTTAGCGCATAAGGTCGTCGTGAGATTAAAATGACCCTCGCAAATGCACTTGGCACAGTGCCCGCTCATGGTCTGTGCTCTAAGTGCTAGTCTCCTTCCTTCTACTCAGGGGAGGAGTGGCTTGGAAGGCAGGTCCCAGTCAGATACCTTCCTGAACAACCCGTCAACGACTGAGCCCCTGGAGCTTTGCCCTCACCTGTTTCCACCTGCCTCCAATAATCGATGTGCCTCTGAGAACTCCTTTCCTCTGCCATCTCCTCCTAGTTCGCTAAGCAGTGGTTCTCGAACTGTGGTCCCTGGATCAAGAATATAAGCACTGCCTGGGAAATGAGAGCTGCCTCTTCTCAGGCTTGATCCACATCTACTGAATCAGAAAGTCCCGGGCTGGGGAAGCAGACTCAAGATGGAAACCATTGGTCTGAGGACCCTGGACTCTTGTTAATATGAGCCACTTTCACATTTGATCTGCTGTCCAGATGTGGCCCACCTCGTTCGAGACTGCGAAACCAGCTGAAATCTTTACCTGTGTCTCCAAGAGATGTCCACCCCCACAGTGGAATCTTTATCTTGTCTCAGTGACTGTGTCTCACCTATGCATGCCTGGGATACCTGCAGCACTCAGCACTTGGTCATATCAGCCTGTGAGGAGGGAGCTCTCAGCTCTCCAACAGCCCCACCTCTGGATTATGGGGCATGCACTTCGTTATAGCTTTCCAGTTCCTTTGTCTTTTACATCATGCCAGTCCTTGGCATGATGAGTTTAGCCAAATGAAAAGAGAAACAAAACAAAACAAAACCAAAAAAACCTTCAAATGTTGACGAACACCATAATAGTCTTGAATGTTTTCCCTGATCAGGAGTTCAGAGGATAGGCCAGCCCTGGCCTCATTCCTCCTCTCCAAAATCTCCCAATTCAGTAATTGGGGGGGAAATTCTCACTTTGTCAAGCAGGGCAACGAAAATGGCTCTATCTGTAATCATTAAAATCAGGATCCTGAATAGTGTGAGCAAACCCTCATTTCTGCATGTATCCCTGTATCCCACACAGGTTTAGCACATGTAGGGTTAATCCATCAACACCCATCCGATGTATGTGTACAATCAGGCGTCTCCGGAGCTTGCAGGCCTGTCTTCATCGGCTGTTGGCATACTTAGAATGCCGTTGAATTAGGACTTCCTTCAGTAGGCTTGCATTTATCTTGCAAGGAGCTTTGCCAAGATGAAATTCGATTTTACAAGGCCTTGGATGGTTGGGGAGCCATAGCTGGGCTTGAATATTTCAGAGAGCAATTATCTTTGGCTTGTCAAGATCATGTAAAATATGCAACTTAGTCCTTGGGCGATATTTTGTCAGAGGTTATCAGGCATGATGGTGAGAGGTCTCAGAAACTACCCTGATTTTAACAGTTGTTTTGGGCTTGGACAGATTTGGAAGTGATTCAGTGGTCCCAGTAGAAATTGCTATGGGCAGGAGGTCTGCTTTCTAAGACTGGAGGCTTTGCATTTGCTCCATCCTTTGCTCTGGAGTGCTTGCTGATGTCTTCCTGGGACACGTTTCTTTACAGCACTTGTTAAGCTGCAACAGAGAGCAGTAAGGAATATCTCATGCACTGGAGGGCTTGGGTTAGAGCACTGCCTCTTCCTCATTCCAGCCATGTGACCCTAGGCATGTGACCAAGGCCTTCTCCACCTCAGCTTCTGCTGCAGTCAAAAGGAAATAATACTACTGACCTTACAGACTTGTTGAGAGGATTCAAATCCTTCATACATGTAAAGTGCTTGGAACACATCTTGGCATGAAGAAAGCGCTCAACCATTGTTAACTATTACAATTATAATTTGGGTTCAGTTGCCAAGTTACACATTCTGAGAGACCTTACCTGACCACTCAGTCCACAGCAACCATCTACAACACAACTGAGTCTTCATCAAACCACCATTTTATGGTCTTTATGATATTTAGCATAATCTGACATTATGTGATTTGAGCATTTGCTCATCTGTTTATTTTATGTGTCTCATCAACCCCAGCACATAAGTTCTGTAATATCAGGGATTGTGCTTGATCACTGCTGAATCCTTAGCACCTAGAATCCTGCTGAGATCCCAACAGACATTCAGTAAAACATTACTGATAGAGTTAGTCTACATTTGACCAAACTCAGAGTTAGTATTCTCCTACACTGTGGAGAGGCAGAGCATAATCTGGGATACACAGACCCCCTGAAACCTAGATTTTCTCTTATTATTCTTCAGGACTCAGGTTGCTCTTTGGGGGAATTTTTGAGTCTGCTTCATTCCAGCATCTTATGAGGCCCAAGAGAGAGGTAGGAGGGGTCCACAGGAGCATGGTGGAGGGTGATGGTTCTAGCCGCTTCCCCCCCCCAGATGAAAATGATTTGGCCTTCCTAGCCCTTCAAAGATTAAACATTAAATAAGTTTATGTTTGTAGTAAAGAGTCTTGGCTGCCCTCATCCAAACCAAGGGAGATTGGTTCACTTGGCCACACTGCTAATCCTGCCTTCTCCATAGATAACTGGCCACCCCTGCCATGAGGTTTGGCTACTTCAGCTCCAACACAGATCACAATGATCTGTTGCATGAGAAAAATCCCATTTTTCTTTGCCAAGCTTGGCCAAGAGTGCATAGCATTTGGATGTCCAAATCTGTAACTCTCAGTGTCGAGCTTCTCTATTTATATGCAGACACATTCATTGGGCTACAAGCCAGACTGAGAGCACTAGATCAGACACTGCTGGGTCAAGGACTTTATGGCTTGATGTCACACTTGTCCATGCACGTTGTGTGGTGGTTTCTGTTCCAATCTTCCCGTGTTAATCAGGATGGGATGGGTTTTACTGCAGCAACAAACAGCCCTGGAGTCTCAGTGACTTAATGCAACAGAAGTTTACTTATTGTTCCTGCAGAGTCAGGGTGATTCTCTGAGAGGAACTGTCTTCCAAGGGGTGACTCAGTAAATCAGGCTGCTCTGAACATGAGGCCTCCCCTCCAAGAACACCAGAAGAGGGGACGAGGGAGACCAGAGCCTGCGTGCAGACCTCTCCACTTCAGCAGGAAGCAATGCACTTCCCCTCTGCGGTCATGGCTGAGCTGCTGCCAGGACCCTGGAAACATGACCTTCCATAAGCTTAGGAGGGGAGGACAAGTGGGTATTGGTGAGCACCTCCTGGAAGACTCTGGTATACAGGAAAACTGACATCACTTATTTTGTACCTACTATTCAAAGGGACATTACTCCGGCAATTGAAAAGATATTAGCTTTCTGTACCAAGAATGTAGCATGACTTGAATCTTCTCTGTCTGAAGAAGAAAAATAAACTCACATATTTCATATTTAGTGGGGGCACCTTCTTGGTAGGATGACTGCTAGACTATGACCCAGTAATGCATCGGATTTGGATGGAGGAAAAAAGTAATGTTTCAAGGCCTTGGGACATATAACCAGTGACTTAGAGACAGGAATGATTATGAATAGTACCATTAGCATGAAATTAGAAAACCACTCATGAGAGTCTTTCAGAGAGATGGTAACCGCCCCTAAGACTTATTTCCTGACTTCTCAGGATTGGTGATGAGACACAGAGATGAAATATTCAGGTCCTTGGAAAGAGTTGCTCAGGCATTTATCAATTTCTTCAAGGAGGGTCTGTGATGCCTAGTGTATTCCATCCATTGAACTAGGAGGGGATTTGTGTCTAAGTAAAACATGGATCAAGGATTCAGAGAACTCATGGTCTAGTAGGAGACACTGATTAACAAAAGAATAATGTCCTCTGTTAAGCTCCTCCTAATCCTCCTATACGTGCACACAAGGGGGAGAAGAAGGGCAGAAATGGTGGGGGAAAGGGGGAGAGGCAAACCATGAGAGACTCTTGAATGCTGACAAAAACTGAGGACTGATGGATGTGGGGGGGAGGATGGGGGGGCATGGAGGAGGGCACTTGTGGGGATGAGCACTGGGTGTTATGTGGAAACTAATTTGACAATAAACTATTTGTAAAAAATAAAAAAATAAAAAAATAAAAAAACAAAAAAACAAAAAAACAAAAGAATAATGTCTATACAACGTAGGAACTATTGCCCAAGGTGAAGTGGTGGCTTGTGAGGTCAGGAAAAGGCTTTAGGCAGCAGGAAGTATTGGAACTCAATCTGGAAGAATGGTCAAGCAATAGCCAAGTAGAGCATTCCAGGGACTGGGAACACTGTGTAAGGTCATACAGGTGTCAAGTGGGAAGGTGTGTTGGAATTGGAGGATAAATACATAAATAAGAAAGTATGGTTGGTGACTGAAGTGGGGAGGGGAGGCCATGGGAGGTGGCTAGAGTGGTCATCCAGAGCCGGGCCACAGGGACTCTTTCTGGCCGTGTTAAAGAGTTTGGGCTTTATCCTGAGGGCAGTAGGATGTCTTTGGAGAGTTAGAAGCAGGAAGTGAAGGCTTAGGTCAATCAGTTTTCTTTAGAGCTGGCAGAAGGGTTAGAGGTTGCAATCCTGGAAGCAGGGAAACTGGAGAGAGGACTGGTGTGGTCCAGCGAGACCAGGGCAGGGTCCCGTGGAGATTAAGACAAGACCTACTAAGTCTGGCATTGTTGTAGCAGTGAGAAAGGGATGGTGTATTTCCTGCCTGATGCTGCCCAGCTTAAGAGGTAGGGGAGACAACCTTGTGGAGTGGGCTCCATCAAGAACTCTGTGAAGTTTCCAACTCCAAGCACTCCAAATGGGGGAGATGACATGGGTGACTTAGCCAGATCCTGTTTGTCATGCTGGGGGTGGAGGCTGCTGAAAGCTCCCTGAGGTGAGCTTTCTGGAGAAGCCAGGGTCCCCCATGGTCAAGTCCAGGCTACACTTCACCTGAGACCTCCTTCCTCCACCTTCTCCTGCTCCCCTCCCTCTATTTGTCCCCAGAGCGCTTCCTTAATACAGCATGTGGACCAGAGTCCTGGTCCCAGGCTTTGCGTCAGAGAAATTAATCCGAGATGCCAGGAAATGGTGGTGATAGAAAGTCAAAGCTGGGAGAAAACCAACCAGACAAACAGCTCTCCCTCTGAAGAAGGAGAATTAGAAAGCACAGTCTAAGAGCATAACATCTGGTGCAAGGGTGCTGAGGGGAGACTCCTTCCTGCTCATGGATGAGAGTTTGTATTCTTTGAACTCTGTGTGTGTGTGTGTGTGTGTGTGTGTGTGTGTGTGTGTGTGTGTGTGTGTCTAGTCTGTCCTTCGGGATATGGACCAGAGCTGCCTCTGGAGGTTCCCAGAGTTTGTTGGGCTGAGTTCCAAGCCCCATATGTTAAAAATTCCCAGGGTCAGGAGGCTCTACTCCTCTGTTTACAAAGCAGAGGTAGCAAGAGGTGGACAGCACCGTGAGGGGCTAACGTGTGCTGTTCTCATCTTCCTTCAGGAGGGGCAACTCGGCGATGAACCTGCAGTTGCTGGACCTTAGTCCCCTTATTTGAACAGAGAAGGTTGGAATCAAGTAACCTTAGCTTCTCGTGGACTTTGATTCCATTCTATCATCTGAAATAGAATTGCAAATCTAATAACACTTGTCTCCTTTTGTTGCCTGGGTGGCTCCTGAGGCCATGAGCTGCAGAAAGAGATAAAATTTGTCCCTGGCGCACGCTTCCCCCTTTCTAAGCCACCTTTACAAAGACATTGGCTCCCTCCTGTCCCCTTTATACTGAAGAACACTACCCTTGTGGGTAGAAGTCATTTTTAGCCTCTGTGTCTGGGCGAGGGCTCCGAGCCCAGTTCTCTCATTGTTTTGCTGTCTCCTGTTCAAAGCGGCCCTCACCATGCTGAGCAGCACACGGGCCAGGAGCGAGCCCGGGCCAGCTGCCGGGTGGCATTTACCGCTGCTCTAATGCCACACTGAAAAACGCATCGAGTTGCTGGCATGCAGAACAATACTAAGAGGGGCCGGCCGGGATTTTTATTTTCTACTTCCTCTTCCAAAAAGCTTTGCTCCAGTTTGGCAGGGAGACAAAATGCAACTACTCCACTCAGCAAACTCTATAAAACCGTCTCCAGACAAAACCTCTGTTGGTGCTTTAATCAGGCAGCTGTAAGGCACCGGGTCCAGGTCGATGCTGAGGGATTATGGGCAGGGGTGAGGCGGTCCAGGTCACCATGTTCATTGTGGATTGTTTCAACTTGTCATTTTGGCTCTTGGTCTTATGGGTGAACTGGGGGTGAGGGAGGAAGGGAGAGGGGAGGGGGAAAGAGGTGGAAGAAGGGGAGAGAGAGGGAAGCAGAGGATGGAAAGATGGAGGAGGAGGTGATGGAGATGGGGAAAGAAAGAACAATGCCCTTGAAGGAGGGCAAGGGAGAGTGGGGGAGAGATTAAAGACAGAGATTGGAGAGAGAGGCAGAGACACATAGAGAAGGAAAAGAGGCAGAGAGAGGAGAAGCAAAGTAAGGAGGACAGGGGAAATGGAGGAGAGAATTCGACATGTGGACGCATTCCAATATGGAGGGAAATTCTGCGTATTGCAAAGAATTCAGAAAGAGGAGGAGGCCATGGGCCGCAGCACAGTGGTGCTGAGGAAGGGTGGTGAGGAGTGAGCCGGCAGCTTTGGGAACACATGTGCAAGACTTCTGACATTTGGGGCTTTGGAGAAATGAGGGATGTAAGTGGTCTTGCTGGGTTTTGGCCAAGGGCACACTAGCTCCTTAGCCTCCGGTCTTCCCAGCACATCTTCACCCACCCAGGGGCCATGTTTCAATTCCTGTCTGCCTTGCGAAAGGAGCAGCGCTCAGGGTTATGACCTTTACTCGACTCTGCTGAAGGCAGGAGGAAAGGCGATGCCCAGAGTTATCTTCGGAGACTTGGGTCACAAGGTTCTGCCTCTGTCCCTTGCCAGTTCTGTACATCAGCCAATGGTTTGACCTTCCTGATCATACGTTCCCTTATGTTAAAATGGAGATAATAGTAGTACACTGCACAGTATTGTTCAGTAGAGCAGCGTCCCTACGGCATTGTTTTCTCCCTTTTCCCTGTGAAACTTCCCAGTGGATCTCCCTGAGTGACTGGAGTCTTCGGTTCCTTCCCTACGCAGCCTGCTGCCCTGGGCTCCCAGGACAAAGGTCTGTTTCCCCGCACAGGGTGTGGCCTCCAGCCAGGCCCAGAGGCCCTACCTGCTTGGAGGCTATGGTGACAGAGTCCATCTTGGATTGATCATGTGAGGGGGCTGGGGCTTGTGACAGGGCTTCAGGCCCTGAAGATAATGCCACGGCTTCTTCAGTCCACATTTGGCTCCTGGTAGCCTTGCACACTCCGAGTTTTTAGGTGCCGGGCATGCTATGGAGCCTTGGTACTCAGAAGGAAGCTGGGTGGCCTCTTCCTCAGGCCCTGCAACCTGCGCTCCTGACCACTGGCAGTGAGATGAAATTATGGAAGCAGTGGAGTGTCTAGGTGGTTGGGCTGGTTAGGCGTCTGACTCTTGATTTCTCCATTCAGGTCACAGTCTCACAGTTCATGAGATCAAGCCTCATGTCAGGCTCCCTGCTAAGAATGGAGCCTGTTTAAGATTCTCTCTCTCTCTCTCTCTCTCTCTCAGTGCTTGGGTCCCTTAATCAGCATCTGACCCTTGATTTCAGCTCAGGTCATAATCTTATGGTTCATGAGTTCAAGTACCACATTGGGCTCTGTGTTGACAGAGCAGAGCCTGCTTGGGATTCTCTCTTTCTCTCTCTCTCTCTTTCTGTCTGCTCCTCCCCTTCTCATGCTCTCTCTTTCTCTGGAAAAGAAAAAGACATTAAAGAAGCAAGTGCCTTCCCCATGTCGCAATCAGAGAGGGTTTCTTCTTCAAATCTTCTCATTGCCTATTTTTGACTCTTTGGCTTACCATTCCCCATTTCCATTCTGCTGCCCCGTAGGCAGCCCACCCTTGGGTGAACATCAGGCAGAGACCAGAGACTTGGTAGTACCAGACAGAGAGCTCAGCACCATTGTCCCATTTCATCTGCCTAAATAAGTCAAAAAGGATTTAGACCAACATGCTCATTGTGAATCGCTTTCCCAAAACCATCACTTACCAGTTCCCATTAGGGGCCAGGCCCCAGTCCAGAGACGTCTCGTGTATCTTCACCACATCCCCCTTGGGCTACCAGGAAAGGACTTCTCCCATTTTCAATGAAAATGTGAAGAAGCTTAGAGAGATGAAGGACCTTGCTCATAAATGGTGGAACCGGGATGGGACAGGATCCAGCCCTCCAGGCTCATAGACCCAGAGCTCCTAGGAGGAGCCCCACAGAATGCTGGGAAAAAGACATTCGCAGGTGAGGGAAAGGAGCCAGAGTCAGCATGGATGGGCACAGCTGGACAATGGATGATGTGGATGTGGCAGAAGTCCCCCCCATCTGCTCCCAGGGTGGTTAGAAGAGGCAGGGACCCTGACTTTGCCACTACTACTATGGTAGTGTTGATGAATCTTTAATTGACAAATATGCCAAAAAAGGGGGCAGGTGGCAGAATCTCAGACTGAGATGACTTTGGTCTAAGACTCTAGAAATTTAGCTTCGATTCCTGCATCTTAGTAATTAAAGCAATGAGAGGAACAGAGAGGCTTTCTCTTCCTTTGCAAATGTCCCCACCATCTCTCTCCTCTCTCTCTCTCTCTCTCTCTCTCTCCCCGCACACACACACACACACATACACCCCCACCTGGAGCTTTGGAGATGGCTGGACCCCACCTGGGCATTATAGCTGTTGTCATACCAGTAAGGAACGGGGACAGTATCATGAAGGATAATGCTTTATTTTCTGTGCCTCTTCCCTGCCTGGGCCGCTGGGTGTCTGCTGGGCTGGAGACAGTGAGGGAAAATTGTGTCTTTGGGTTCCCTAGGGCTTCACGATGGGCCCAGGCACTTGGCCCAGCCTCTTTACAGCACTAATTGGTTTGCATTACAAGGGTCTGTTTCCAAGGCTGTCTTCACCACGTGCTGTCAATTCCTACCGAGCCACAGGCCAAACGTGATTTATTGTCCTGCACGTAGAAGTTGGTAGGAGGGCTGGAAAGAAGGGGCTGTGGACAGAGCTGCAAGCTGGTGTGACCCTGGCAGACCCTCCTCACAATTCCACATCTGCAGGTGCAGAAATCCAGACATAGCCGTGAACCCAGATTCCAGGGAGTCCTAAGAGACCAGGGGACGGGGCTAGCCAGCCGTGTTTTCCTTTTGCAATAGGAAGCAGACTGTTCTCAATCCTGAGTACAGGAATAGGTCGGGTCCTGGCATTATCTCCCTGCGGCCAAAGCTGCATTGGAAGCTCCAGGCATTGATTCTTAAACTCAAGTTAGCATCAGAATCACCTGGAATGCTTGTTAAGACAGAAATGGCTGGGCCCCACTGCCGAGTGTCTCCTGCTTCAGTGGGTGTGCAGTGGTGTCCGAGAATTTGCATGTCCAGTATGTTCCCAGGTGATGCTGATGCTGTAGATCCGGGGACCTGCACTTTGAGAACCACTGCCTGGGTCAATAGGATTACACAGAGACGGGAGCACGGGTCCAGTGGTCCCCAAATGCTGGGATTCATAGGGATGCTGGAACCATTGATCAGGGTCATTGATTAGGTCACCACACTGCTTCCACGTTTCTTCTTCTCCTTGTCTCTTGTAATAATAGCCAAGTCAAAAGAAAAGAAAAATCCACAACCACAAAAACGCTGCTAAAGTATAGTAAGAGCCACCACAACAAAAGTAAGTAAGAAACAATATGTGTCCTGGGTGTTGTAAAATGGTCTCGCACAATGTCCTTCATTGGAAACTGTTAGGGCACGACCGTGCGTGGTCTGGATGGGCTAGAATTTACCAGCAAGATCCCGGCACTGCTTGGGGAAATCGCACCAGAAATCTCTGTCCCTACCTGTTGTCCCTTCCATAGGCATGTCCCTCCTAAGGCATGGACGCCTCACCATCGGTGCCTTTAATGTGTGGAACACATCTTAAAATACACTAATTAAAAATAGTATTTGTCTGGAGCTCCTAGGAGGCTCAGTGGGTTAAGTGTCTGACGTCGGCTCAGGTCATGATTTCCCGGTTCACCAGTTCGAGCCCCGCATCCAGTTCTGTGCTGACAGCTCAGAACCTAGAGCCTGCTTCGGATTCTGTGTCTCCCTCTCTCTCTGCCCCTCCCTTTGCTTGTGCTCTGTCTCTCAAAAATAAAGATTTAAAACAATGGCATCTGTCAGTTTGCTGCTGCACTGACCCCTTCCCATAGCTATGCTCCAACGAGCGCTGCAGGTCCAGGAAACGGGTCAGCTTCCCAGAGAACAGTGAAGGAAGTTCAAAAGAAGCTACAAAGCTTTTGATAGCAGCAGTTATGCCCTCATGTTGTCCTCAGAGACCGAGGGCCCTCCAGAGGTCCGGGGTTATACAGGCTAAGCTATTGCTATCCTGGATGGCATGGCCACCTCTTAAACCACCCCCCTCCCCGTGAACTTCTCCACCCTTTCTCCCTCCTGCCGTGCAGACCCCGTAAGTATTAATCAACCAATATCTGTAAATAATAAAAACTGTAATAATCCACAAGCTACACGTCCCTGCCCAGAAGTTGTCTGGGGACCCCGGGTCTCAGAGAGAATGCACCTTCCTCTTCTTCAAGCCCAAATCATGCCTCCGTTGAGACGGTTTACTTCTCTCCATCATGGAAATGTGGAAGATTTTTCACAGCCCGGATCTGACAGAACCACCTTCCTGCAAGGAGGTGTCCAGACGTGTCATCTGGGCTTTTAGCTCTGTTGTCAGCTGTGAGATAAATTAGACCCGCACCGCGTGGCGGAGGGTAAGAGGTGAGGGAGGGGGGAAGTGAGAGGGGAAGGCAGAGAGGCAGAGACAGAGACAGAGGCACCCTCATTTTAGACAGATCTATTTTCTGATTTGTTTCTAGAAGAATGCTCCCAGTTCACCGTGTGCCCCAAATGTGGGTCTGTAAATGGATCTGCAAATTTCTATGGCTTTGTGTGACTCGTGGTCTAAAGGCAGAAGGTGCATCCAGGTGGGGCTAAAGAGAGGCTTGTTTTGAATAAGGCCGATAGCCGACTAGCTTACTTAGGGAAAAAAATTAGTCGTGGAAAAGAGTTTACTTTTCATCTCTTAAAATGAAAGTGAAGACCTAGAAAGGGCCTGCGGTTCATGCTGTGGCTATAGAATGTTCCATGCTTTCAGTGGTGCTGAGAGTATCTCTTTGGCCTCCAACCACTGCCCTGCAAGGGGTTTTCTCCCTTCTCCCAGCCTCCACCCCACCCCGATCGCTCTCCCTTTCCTTGTCCCCTCTCTTCTTTCCATCTGTCTCTCTCCTTTCCTCCTTCTTAACCACTTCCCTCTCCAGGCCACCACTCCCTTCATTCTGACTTCAGGTTCATTTGTCTGTTGGGACAATCCAATCTCCCCTTTACCTTAGAGCTTGATTTCAGGGAGCAGCTCTGGAAACAGGCCCCTGAGACCCTGAAAAACAGGGCAGAGCTGCTCTCCTGCCAGAGTCCATCGCTCTAGAGTGATTAACATTATTGCTTTGGAGCAATCTCTTCAGCCAACCTCCAACTGAATGTGTGTATAGCATTTGCCAGGGAGATATGAACAGTTATCAGAATCCCGAAAGAGCACGACTCACTGACACACTGGCGATCTGTCCTTCTCTGCGAATGATTTGAAAATTCCCCTCCCTTCTCCCTTTAAAGCACTTGAAGTATAGTTTCAGCAACCATGCATCTGAGTACCCACATTTGCAAGTTCAGAGGGCACAGATAATAAATAAATAACACTCTAAGTTTTCAGATTAATTGGTAATTAATTTTTTGCAAAGAGCTTCGGAGATGAAAGTGTCACACACCATCCTGTCAAATTAGCATTGATTACAGAGATTTTTAAGTTTAACACCATGTGCATGTTGGCTCTTTCAGACTACTTAGATTGCGTTTCCAGAACAAAAGTGCACCTCTTTGGAATCTTCAAACAATTGTTGGATAGATGAGAGAGAGAACCAGTGACCTTGATGAATACGGCAATCGTATTCATACAATTTGCTGATAGCAAACACACACACACATGCACATGCATGTGCGCACACACACACACTTATGCATGCCTGATGAGAGTTTTAACTGCATCGGGAAAGGTGTTCTGCATCATATTATGGGCAGGCTGCAGTGGGGAAAATGGCAATGAAGAGATGGCTCATCGTGGAAGCCCACAAATGCTCCCTTTCTCAACTTCAAATGGAATGTGATAGTGGAAGTAATTGAGTGACTATGTTGACTCAGTCCTCAGAAGTCAAGGAGAACGGATCAGGAGATGTGAGAAAACAGACACCGGCTCAGGAAAGTTCCTCATAAAGTGGCATAGAAGACAGCCCAGGATGGCTTGGGATGAGCAGGCTGTGGCATTCCCTGAGCACGGATGCACTACTCACCCAGCTGCTTATGGTTATCCAACTTTGGGGTGGTGACCCAGCACCCTGAAGTCTCATCTTCCTCTCTGGAAGGTGGGCTGTAATACCTACCCCAGAAGTTGAGTGCTAAATAAGGTCACTTAGCACACAGCCTGGCAGGTGATGTTTTGCATAAGGTGGTGTTATTCTATGGACTATGGTGTCTAGGGTCACCCAGAGAAGGTTTCCCCAGATTGTCACAGGAGAGAAGAACCCATAGGGTAGGAGTATTTGAGACAGGTCCAGCACCAGGAATGACTGACATTTGCCTCCTTCTTTGGTTCTTTTATGGTCATCCCACAACCTCCTTATGAGGAGGTCAAGGCAAGTAGTATTTTCCCAAGCCCACAAATGAGAGTTAAGTGCTTTTTCCAGATCTTTTGATTCCAAGCACAATGCTATTTTGCATTCCCGAAGGTACCATCAGGCACTGCATGGTGTAAAATGAAGGAAACAGATGTAGGAGGTCTTTGTCCTGGATCGAGGAAATCATTCCTCTGATACAGAGAAGGAGCCATGACCCTATCTCCAAAGAGTGCACACATGTGTACACACACACCCTCACACATTCACACACACGCCCCTGTCTCATCCCTCTGGGTCAAGCAACACATGTGTACACATACTCAGATACATTCACACACACAAACTTCTCTCATCTCTATGGGTCAAGTGTGCATACTTGTGTACACGCATGCACACAAACACTTGCACACACTCACACACCCGGACCTGAGGGTGACCTGAGAGCTAGTTTAAAGTGCCCTCCTATATAATCCACTAAAAAAGGAAGATTCCATTTCTAAAGGCTAATCCCTATTTTTTGTGCATGTGAAACAAAAGCAAATTGTGAGTTAGGCACTGGCGGAATGAGGGAAGGATGCTGGGTTAGTTCCAGAAGTGTGAATGTGGCATGCTAGTCTGGGCAGTAAAAGTTTCATTTTTCCCCTGAGCTTTGCACTAATGTCTTTCTTACACATCTTCTTTCTCTTCTTATGAAATGATACTGACAAATGCGGAGGGGAGAACTTTTATTTTGGTAAAAGGAGCTTGACTTGAGCCAAGTTTCCATAACGACAGACTTTTTATATATAGCAACAACACTACCTGCTTTTAAAAAATTATTCTGGGATCAACGTCTGAGTCATTTTACATCTGGTGAATTCCTAAGATACACTGGGGACAGGCAGGGGGAGTCCACACACACGCCTTCACATCGGTGGACTTGTGGGCCATTGGGCTGCACGTGGCCTGACCACGTTCTCTGTGGATCCTCTGCTGGAGGGAGGATGGGCTGGTGCTCTGTACCGAGGGCTGAGGCGAAGGCTGCGCACTCCCCATCTCAAGTAACCCCTCCATTCCAGATCACCGCCTTGTTCTCTGCTGCTCGCCTTCTCTTCCCTCTTTTTCCTTTTCTCCTCTCTGACTTAGCAGGTTAACAACACACTGAGATCTTTGCCACATGCGCATCTGAGACTTTGCTACGTGAACCGGGCCAATTGGGTGAGCTGATTAAAAAGGCAGATTCTGGGATCTCATTCCTGCGGTCCCGAATTGGGCCAGAGAATCTGCATTTCCCCAGGGGACACCATGCCCACCAGCCTGGCCTGAGTCCTTCCTGCTGACACGAAAGAACAATGTCAGGTCACAAATAGCATTGTTTCTGCCTGCCGACATTCGATATTTGCAATCGCTCCAGAGGCAGAGGCTGAAGCTGAGACTTAGGGAGTTTTCCAAGTCAGCTATTCATACCCCCATCCATTCATTGACTCGTTGAGTGATTTCTACTTTCATCATTTCTTTAGGGTCCAGGCCCTGATATATGACCAGAAATACATAGAAGAATAAAACACGGCAGCACCCCTCAGTGGCTGTAAGAGTGGATAGTTCATGGCTGCTGGAGCCACAACTCAGACCTCTTATTCTGACTCCAGATCTTATGTTTTTGAAAAACCTTTTAGTTTAGTTAGACTCACAGGAAGTTCTAAAAATAGTATAGAAAGTTCCTGTGTACCCATCACCCAGCTTCTCCCAAAGGTAACATCTTACAGAACTGAAGTGCATCATCAAAACTAGGAAGTCGGCCCTGGCACAATGTAACTAACATGGCTTTGGACCTTCCTCAGATTTCACCAGTCTTTGTCTTGGACTCTTTTTACATAGCACGAGGCCGCCAGTGGATCCGCAGACCTCACTTAGCCTTGGTATTGCTTCCTGGCCCAAACCAAAGTGACTTTGATCTCAGGGATAATAGCTGTTGATCAAAAACTGAAGACACAGACTTTACTCTGGGTTTGTTCCCCTGGTATGTAATACCTAATGGACACTCATGATGCTATGGCCAGATCCCCTTTACTGGGCCAGCACCTGTCCCCCGGCTGTTGTTAGTATTCACTGCTACTGGCTTATATCTGCCCTCTCTGGAAAACTGGGCCTCAGTTAAGCAAAGGCTGTCTGGTCTGGGATGTAATGTCCTCCTCCCTACCTCCTGCACCCCATAGTCTGCAGCCAGTGAAAGGCTGACATGGCGGTCAAGAAAGCCAGGCCTTGGACCTCCCAGCAGGGCCAGCTGAGTGGCACATGTCATGCTCCAGAGTTCCCAGGAGGGGGAGGCCGAAGCCCATTGCCAGCTGAGAGCACTCCCTTGCCTAGCTCTTTCTTCTGCCCCATCCTGGTCTCCTCACTCCCTTTCTCCATAAATCACATGCTTCTCAACACCTGTGTCAGATGCTGCTTGTCAGGAACTCGAACAAAGCTACATGCTTATTTTTTCTTTCCTCCCTTTTTCATTTGAGAGAAGGAAGTTTTAGAGAAGGGCATCTCAAAATAGATTTTCTTGTGGCACATTTAAATACCCCTTACACTTCTGAGACATACACAGACACACACACATGCACATGTACGCACACTTACTTGCGCCTCCTCATTACCACTCGTCTCTTTCTCACACACGGGTAAATGGGAGCAGTGTGGCAGCTGGCAGTGGGGCAGTCTTTGGTAACCGTTTTTTGGATCCTCTATCGTGTGCCTAAACAAACAGCAAATGGAAGCCCGAATCAATGGTTATGAATTTCCCATCAGATCAGGTCTCATTAGTTTGGGGACATTACTTGGGAGACCCTTAATACGGTGTGATTACAATGCAATTTTAAATGTAGCATCACATCTTAACTGGAAATCCAGATTACTGCCTCCCTGCCTCCCATTTACACAAAGTCAACTTTAAATTAGAGGGATTGAGCCGACCAGATCCTTTGTTTTTCCTTCAGCGGAGAATAACATCCATAAGGCTGCTTCCTGGACTGCTGGAATGGTGTGTCGGCTACGAAGTCATAAGGAAGAGCTTGTAGTCTTTTGAGAGGTACCACCAAGTACAAAACTGGGGTTTGGAAGTCTGGGGCTTTCCTAACCTGCTGGATGTGAACCCTGGACACACTTTTAAAAAAATCTCCAGCTTCTTTTCCCATTTCAATGGAGCTAATATACCCTCATTGGTCTGTCCCAGGAAATAAGATAACCTTGTGAGGTGAAGATGGTTTATAAGCACAGAAAGGGCTGAAGAGAAAGGCAGGCATCAGTTTCCAGGACCTCAGCTCCGGACTTGAGCATCCCAAGATATTGAACAAGCCCTGGTATTTTTTACAAAATACCCCCAAAGTGCTTAGCATTTCACTTAGAGGATGTCTGGAACAGAGAAGCTGTTCTTTGTTTTTTTTTTAATGTTTTATTTATTTCTAGGAGAGAGAGAGAGAGACAGAGTGAGCAGGGGAGGGTCAGAGAGAGAGGGAGTCACAGACTGAAACAGGGTCCAGGCTCTGAGCTGACAGTCAGCACAGAGCCCGATGCGGGGCTCGAACCCATGAACTGCAAGATCATGACCTAAGCGAAAGTCTGACGCTTAACCGACTAAGCCACCCAGGCGCCCCGAGAAGCTGTTCTTTGGATCACCCTTCAGCCTGCTGCGATCACAGAGCAGCTAAGGGATTGGTAGCCACTCCAAAGAGGGCTGGGGAGCATGTGGTGATGGGGGCTTAGACTTCGGTTTTGGAGACTATCTCCTTTGAGTTCATTTTCCACTTTTTCTAGCTTCTGGAAATATATGCCTAATTCTCTCTTCCCACTTGAAATCAGATATTAGCATCCTCCCTGAAGACTGCCTCCATATGGGGTGCCAACAGCATCAAAATATAACAGTCCAGATTTTGTATGCTATAAAAATATATCATTTATTGACATGAAGTTAATTATATTGGAGGATACCAGAGAGAATAAAAAGATTAAACTTCTACCCAAGATACTTCACTTCTCAAAATCCATACAACTTACCATCAAACTTCTTTTGGAGCAAAGTCCAAGCAATTCCCTAGCCCAAGAAACAGTTCAAGGTCAGAGCCTTCTGGAAGTCATTGATGTCTATTTCCTGAGCTTACCCGCAGTCTCCAGGGAGTCCTGGTTGCTTCTTATCGGTAAGGCTCTGGAAATGCACAGACTGTTCTCCTGGTTTCAACCTGGACATTTTGAGCTTTTCCATTTGTGGAATGTTTGGGCTACAGTCAGCACTGTTTGCAAGCATTAGAATGCCATCTTCTCATACTAGCAAAACAACACCAGCAACAACAGCTACTGCATTCCCTGTTAATGCCAACTCCATCAATGGGCAACACTGTCTGCTGGTTACATCAGCCTTCAGAGGTCATCTTCAAACTTCACTCTCAATTCCCATGTCTAATTGCTCACCAGTTCCTATTGATTTCACTTCCATAAGTCTTTTTTTAATGTTTATTTATTTTTGAGAGAGAGGGAGAGAGAGCAAGGGAGGGGCTGAGAGAAGGGGAGATAAAGAATCCAAAGCAGGCTTCAGGCTCTGAGCTGTTAGCACAGAGCCTGACACAGGGCTCAGACTCATGGACTGTGATATCATGACCTGAACAGAAGTTGGATGCCCAACCAACTGGACCACTAAGGTGCCTTGCATAATTCTCAATAAATCTTTCCACTCTTCTACATTGTGACTGCCTCCATTTGAATGTAGGGACCTCTCATATCATGCCTAGATTAGTATAACCTTGTCTTCTTGAAGCTGTATTTCTCCTCTCCCACCCATTCTCCTCACATCCACTGGGGTGACCTACAAAACTGGACATCTGGTTTCTGACTTAAGATTTCACATCAATATGTCTAGTCTTCCTTTTTCCCAAAAGTCCTCCAAAAGGATAAAGGAAAAAATTTTAAGAACAATAATTTATAGACACATAGATCAATGGAACAGAATAAAAAGCCCAGAAATAAACCCACAATGTTATGGTCAATTAATCTTTGACAAAGGAGGCAAGAATAAGCAATGAGAAAAAGACAATTGCTTCAACAAATGGTTTTGGGAAAACTGGACAGCTACAATATGCAAAAGAATGAAAGTGGACCACTTTTTTTACACTGTACGCAAAAATAAACTCAAAATGGATTAAAGACCTAAACATGAGACTTGAAACCATAAAAGTCTTAGAGGAGAGCACAGGTAGTAATTTCTCTGACATTGACCATAACATCTTCCAAGATATGTCTCCTGAGGCAAGGGAAACACAAACAAAAAATAAACTATTGAGACTTCATCAAAATAAAAAGCTTCTGCACAGCAAAGGAAATAACCAACAAAGACAACCTACTGAATGGGAGAAGATATTTGCAAATGACATATCCGATAAAGGGTTAGTATCCAAAATATGTAAAGAACTGATACAAGTCAACACCAAAAAATCAAATAATCAAACTAAAAAATGAGCAGAAGACATAACAGACATTTCTTCCAAGAAGACATCCCAGTGGGCAAAAGACACATGAAAAGATGCTCAACATCACTCTTCAGGAATATACAAATCAAAACTACAATGAAATATCCCCTCATACCTGTCAGAATGGCCAAAATCAACAACACAAGAAATAGCATATGCTGGTGAGGATGTGGAGGAAAAGGAACTTTCTTGCAAGGGTTGGTGAGAATGCAAAGTAGTACAGCCACTGTGGAAGACTATTGTCTTCCTGGAGGTTCCTCAAAAACTTAAAAATAGAACTACTCTATAACCCAGTAGTTGTACTAGTGGGTGTTTACCCAAAGAATGCCAAAACACTTATTCAAAAGGATATGTGTACCCCTGTGTTTATTGCAGCATTATTTACAGTAGCCAAATTATGGAAGCAGTCTAAGTGTCCATCAGTAGATGAATGGATGTGGTATATATATACAGCAGAATATTTCTCATCCATAATAAAGACTGAAATCTTGCCATTTGCAATGACATGGATGGATCTAGAGAGCATAACGCTAAGTGAAATAGCCAGAGAAAGACATATGCCATATGATTTCACCCATATGTGGAGCTTAAGAAACAAAATTAATGAACAAAGGGGAAAAAAAGAATCAGACTCTTAACTATAGAGAATCAGACTCTTATCTATAGAGAACAAATTGATTGTGACCAGAGGAGAGGTGGGTGGGTGGATGGGTAAAGTAAGTGAAGGGAAATAAGAGTACATTTATCCTGATGAGCACTGAGTAAGGTATAGAATTGCTGAATCACTATGTTGTACACTTACACCCCGAGCAAGATGTTATTAACAGAAAACAACAACAAGCAGTTCGAGAAAGAGGGATCCCTGAAAACTCAACATGTGTTCAATGAACGTGAAAAAAGAAATCTGCAGACTGACTAAATAAGAAATAGAAAAGCCAGGGTTAAAGACCCGAGCTGGAAGATAAGTCCAGGAAATCTCCCACAATGGGAAACAAAAGTCTAAGAGGTCATCCCTTGAACAGGGGAATGGACATAGGTTACAGGAGAGCCACACATGGGAAAGTACACAGTAATGATAACAAAAACACCACAGGGGCGCCTGGGGGACTCAGTCAGTTGAGCATCCGACTCCAGCTCAGGTCATGATCTCACGGTTTGTGGGTTCGAGGCCTGCATCAGGCTCTGTGCTGACAGCTCAGAGCCAGGAGCCTGTTTCAGATTCTGTGTCTCCCTCTCTCTCTGCCCCTCCCCTGCTCACGCTGTCTTTCTCTCTCTCTCTCTCTCTCTCAGAAATAAATAAAACATTAAAATAATTTTTAAAAAACCCACCATAATTACACAGGAACATGGGTGAGCCTTGGGAACATTCGGTTGTGCAAAAGAAACCAGCCACAAAGAGCATATATTATATTTAATACATATAGTATATATGATATCATAATTATATATATGTTATAATATTATATACTATTTATATATATTAGTATATATAATTATATATTAGTATATAATTATATACTATTATATATAATATTATCATGTATAACTGTAGTATATGTATTATAATTATACATATAAATTGTATATAAAATATATCTCTGAACATATATTTATTATCATTATATTATTATATGTATTAATATATGTAATTTATATATTAATGGGACACCTAGGTGGTTCAGTTGGTTGAGCATCCAACTTTGGCTTAGGTCACGATCTCATGGTTCAGGGGTTCCAGCCCTGCATCAGGCTCTGTGCTGACAGGTCAGAGCCTGGAGCCTGCTTCGGATTCTGTGTCTCCCTTTCTCTCTCTGCCCTTCCCCCACTTGCATTCTGTCTTTCTCTCTCTCTTTCTCTCTCTCAAAAATAAACATTAAAAAATTTATAATGTATATATTAATTCTTTAAAATATATCCTTATATTAAATGTATAATATATATTTATATGAAATATGTCTTTAATTATAAATATAACTTATATAGAGTTAATATATATTAATAGAGATAAAGTTCAAAACAGCAACACCATCCAGTCTATGGCATTATTCATCAGGAAAGAGGTTGCCTTCGGGGAGGTGGTGACATGAGGGGCATTGGAGAATTGGCAATGTTCTCTTTCTTGATCTGGGTGGCATTGCTTCATGCATTTGTGTGCACTTTTCTTTATGTGTATTATACCTTGGTAAATTTTATCAAAAAGAGCCGAATAGGTACAAAATTTCATGCCTTCTGATTTATCAATTCATCCTTAATGTTCTGAGTTTTGTATTATATTCAGAAAACTCTTCCAGCATCTGAGATTATAACTTCCTTTTTCCTGATGCTTTCTTCTATTCCATTTGTGGTTTAATTTTGTCATTGTTGTTGTTGTTGTTTAAATGGCATGCCCATTTAGATCTGCTTGTAAATCATCATTTTAAAAGTTACTTCATGTATCACCAACAAATGGGAATATCTTTTATCGATGCCCTATCACTAGGAATATAGGTTGTATCCAGTTTTCACTACACAAAAAGTAATGAAAATGCAGACAGCTGAGCAGTAAGGAGTTAAACATTCACCCATCAGGAGTTACAGAAAGAGGACGGAGATAATGGAGTGGAGGAAACCAGTGGACAATAGAGGAAGTTTCTCAGGAGTGAAGAAAAATCAGCCTTAAGAGTGTAATGGCCTCACCACACTGAGCAAGATACTGAAAAAACAGACCCGCACCTAGAAGCAACCAAGTTAAAGTAGAAAACTCCAGTGATACAAAGAATATTATAAACATTTCTGTACACGTTTAAAGCATGTTCTGTACAGGTAAAATCAGGGAGAATCAGCTTGACATTAGACTTACCACCATTAAGAATGAAGAAATTTTCTTGTTTTTTCTAAGGAAAGGCTAAACGTCAAAATCTGAATACTCCCTTCCCCCCAGCCAAACTTTAAATTAAATATATTTTTGAAGGGTACCTAGGTGGCAGTTGGCTGAACGTCTTGATTTAGTCTCAGGTCACAGAAAGGGATTTAGTGAACCACACATCTGGCTCCACACTGAGTATGGAGCCTGCTTAAGATTCTCTCTCTGTCTCTGTCTCTCTCTGTCTCTCTCTCTCTCAAAAAAGAGACTTTTGATAAATCAAGTACTCAAAATATTTACCACCCATGTAGCTGATCTGAACATAATTACTTGAAGAGTTTTCCTTGACCATAAGAAGGACTATAAGTAGGTGATTTGAGGTGCATGAAACAGTAACAAATGAGTAAAGAAGTTGGAACAGGATGGAAGCCCTTGGACCTGGATGCTGTTGGAAGCCTTCTTTAAGCAGCAAGGGTTCAGTGGCATCCGTAGTAGGTTTGCACCTGCACACAGTTCTACCCATGTATGCAAAGACAGTGTCACTGTATTTCTTTGCAAGTGATCTGATGTTAATGAGACCATCCTGTCTTCCCTTCGTGTCCACCACTAGAGGTGCAAAATACATTTGTTGGATATCCCTCCCCTGTTTCCGTTTTACACTGTGTGTTTGAAGTAACTCAGTATTTTTCTGGAAAATCTCCTGGCTCTCATGATTCTTTTCTGTTTTCCTAAGATGGTAGTGATTGCTTTTTTTGGGGGGAAGGGGAGGTTTATGTGTCTCTATGGTTTTGGGAGAGAAGTCCTTAGATGCATTTGTAGAGATGTTTGTGCTTTCGTTGGGTTCTTGCTGGCCTCTGCCATGGACTGTATGATCTGGCTGGTTCTTGAGCCCCTAGGGGGTAAGTGCTGGGTTATGGCTGACCTTGTCTGGCCTTCCAATGAGAATGCTGTCCCCTGAAGCTGAAGATTTGTTGAAAAGTCCTGATTCTCCATAATCTCTTTGTTTGAAGCCCAGATCCAGTTGATTCACCAATGTTGTTGGTATCTCCTTGTCCCCTAATCAGGATGCACGCATCTTTTGGGTGTCCTCCTTACATCACACCAACCATAATGAATCAAATATGCAGCCTCAGGTACTATATTTAGATATACACAGCATCCACACATGCTGTACCATTAATCCCTTCCCACTTTGGACTTGGGGACCAACTGAACGCAGGGCTTCTTCTAAAGCAATGCAGTGTCCCTCAAACTATGAGTAGTAGTTTGCTAGCCCTCGTGGTCTCATGAACTCTTGTGCTAACTGGAATGTTACTATTAGGCACAGTTCCTGTGGGATTTCAGCCTGGAGAGGAAGCCAATGTGTCTGTTTCTGACTGGTTGCTTTTCCATCTCTTTCTCTTCTTCATACTCAGTGTAAAACCAGAAGTGTTGGACTTTCCCATCTGGCTGGCTTTATTGTATCCTGAATTCTCTCTTTTCCTTTGGCTCATGCCTCAACTCCCAGCCCTTGAGTACCAAAGAAATATAGACAGTTCTTTTCCTCTCAATATAACATTTTCCTTGATAGGAACTTGAAAGTCCTTTATTGAATAGTTGGAAACTATTGACTCATGTATTCGATCTGGTATCCATTGTCTTCTTCTTTCATATAGTAAGTCTTAAGCCTCATTTAATCTAAGGGCAGTTGATGCCTCCTTGATGCAACCCAATCTTAATCAAGTCTGCCATGTTTACACCCATCCGGGTCTAGTAATTATCTTCTTTGTGTGATGATCATCTGTTTATTACATGGCTTCCCCTATATTGTGGATGTCATGAGACAAATGCCTCTAGACAAATCTCTGAATTACCCTGAGGATCAGATATTTCAGACCCATGGAGGACTACCTCATTGCTGTTTCTCTGTGCAAAATGACAGTAAAGCTGAGAGGTAAGAAACACATGTCGAGGCATGGGCTGAGGAAACACATAGATCCATTTTGTCCTTCTCTGTAGATATTTGCAGTTTTCTCCACAAAGGCCATCTTTTAAAGTTTTCAGAGAGTCATGTGAGGTGGCAGGTCATTGCTCCTGTGACCACTTTGATGTAGAAGCAACAAAGAGAGCAGAGCTGGGGCTGAAACTGTGTTCTGGTGATTCCTATTCAAGTCTCCAAATCCCTGAGTGCCACATCCCTGGTAATATTTGTTCATTTGAAAAATGACTACTTGAGCTAGATGATGTGTCATTACCTCAGTTTGCTCAGCTACACAATGGAAATATTAACAATTACTTAACTAGATTTGTTGTAGGATTAACATTACTGAGGAGAGAGTACATCTATGATATTTTACAGCTTTTACTCTGAAAATCACCTCCTAGTCAATTATAGTTACAGCAATGAGAAAATTGGTTTCTCAAGCCTAGTATTGTGACATCTTTTTAACCGAATTTATTTATTTTGAGAGAGAGAAGCAGAGAGAGGGAGAGAGAGAATACAAAGCAGTCTCTGCACTGTTAGTGCAGAGCCCGATGCGAGGCTTGATCTCAGGAGCTGAGTGATTATGATTTGAGCTGAAATCAAAAGTCAGATGCTTAACTGACTGAGCCACCCAGGTGCCCCAGTATTGTGATATTTTTGCAATAACAGCAGATTTGAGGCATCAATTTTAAGCAGCTGCTTGGCCATTCAGAATAAGAACTATTTAGTTTTTTCTTTTTTTCTATTTTTTTCCTACTGGCTATGTGGAAGATGGTGTCTGATCAAGAAGAGGGAGCACTTGAGTCATTTCCTCTGTTGAAGTGTTGCAGGTAGTAGAAACTTCAACTCTGAATTGTGGTTGATTGATTAGCAGTGGCTACTTAGAGCACTGCTTTGGGAAAGATTCTCGGGCTTCATCTAGACTCAGTATGAGAGGGAACTGCAATTGATTAGTGATGTCTGTAATGAGAATTTGAGGTTGAAGCAATAACAGTAATATACCAGGCTTTCCACTTATGACATTTGAAGATAATGTAAACCTCGTGTGGGACCACACAAAAGCCCCTAAATAGCCAAAGCCATTTTGAGAAAGGAGAACAAAGCTGGATCCATCACAATTCTGATTTCAAACTACATTACAATGCTATAGTCATCAGAAAAGTATGGTACTGGCAAAGCAGGCTCATAGATTAATGGGACATCATAAAAAGCCTAGAAGTAAGCCTATAGATATAGAATCAACTAATCTTTGACAAGGACTCCAGGAGCACACAACGGGGTAAGGAAAGTCTCTTTAACAGATCATGCTGGGAAACCTAGATGATCATAAACAAATGGATGTAGCTAGATTCTCTCTGACACCACTCACAGAATTAACTCCAAATGGATTAAAGACTTAAATGTAAGACCAGACACCATAAAACTCCTGGAAGAAAACACAAGGAAAAGCCAGATGACATTGGTTTTGACAGTGAGTTTCTTGATATAATGCCAAAAGCACAGGCAAAATAAGCTACAATAAATATGTTGGATGACATCAAACTAAAAAGCTACCTCACAGCAAAGGAAACAGTCAATAAAATGAAAAGGCAACTTATGGAATGGAGAAAAATATTTTCAAGTCACATGTTTGATAAGAAGTCAATTTCCAAACTATACAAAAGGAGCTTATACAACTCAATAGCCCCCCCCCAAATCAATTAAATATTGGGCAAAAGACTTAAACAGACATTTTTCTCCAAAGGCATGCAAATAGCCAGTAGCATGAAAAGGTGCTCAACATCATAATAATCTGGGAAATGCAAATCAAAACCACAGTGAGATGTCAACTCATACCTGTCAGAATGGCTGTTATCAAAAAGACAAGAAAGAGTATTAATGAGGATATGGAGAAAATAAAAGCCTTATTACTGTTGGTGAGAGTATAAATTGGTTTAGCCAGTGTAGAAAACTCTATGGCATTTCCTCAAAAAATCAAAACTGGTGCTGGCATATGATCTAGCAATCTCACCTCTGGACATATATAAGAAGGAAACAAAATCAGTAAAAGAGAGGTATTCATCCCAATGTTAATTACAAAATCATTCACACTAGCCAAAATATGGAAACAACTTAAGCGTTCATCAACAGATGAATGGATAAAGAAAATGTGGCAGATATCTACAATGAACTATTAGTCAGCCATAAAAAAGGAAGGAGATCCTGCTATTTGCTACAGTGTGGATGAATCTTGGGGGCCATTGTGCTCAGCGAATTAAGCCAGACAGAGAAAGTAAAAGATGTATGGTGTCACTCATATGTGGTGATCAGCCACAAAAAGCAGATCTCATAGAATTATAGTCAAAAAGTGGTTGCCAGAGGCTGGAGGGTACAGGAAGTGGGGAGACGTAGGTGAAAGAGTACAAACGTTCAGCTGTAAGGTAAATAAGTTCTGAGAATCTACTGCACAGCATGGTGACTGTAGTTAATAGAGAGGTATGGTATACTTGAAATTTGCTGAGAGTAAATCTTAAGCATTCTCACCAGAAAAAATAAGTTAAAAAAAAGAGTTCACTCTATGAGGTGATGGATGTGTTAATTAACTTGATTTTGGTGATCATTTCACAATGCGTGTGTATGTGTGTGTGTGTGTGTATGTGTGTGTGTGTGATATCACATGGTATACTTTAAACATGTACAATTTTATTTGTCAGGTATTCATCAATGAAGCTGGAAAATATGTATGCTATCTTATTTTTAACAAGGTAGATTTAAATATTGTTTGAAATATGTGCCAAAAGGGACTCCTTCCTTAATTTGAATCACTCTACCTAGTTAATTTCTTCTTTAAAATAGCTGGAGTCCTCCACCTTAATGAAAAATTAAATTTGGGGCACCTGGGTGGCTTAGTCAGTTAAGCGTCCAACTCTTCATTTCGGCTCAGGTCATGATCTCACAGTCAGGTCATGAGCTCACAGTTTGTGAGTTTGAGCCCTGCTTTGGGCTCTGTGCTGACAGCATGGAATCTACTTGGGATTCTCTCTCTCCCTCTTTCTCTCTACCCTGCCCCCACTCTCTCTGTATCTCTCTCACAATTAATAAACTTAAAAACAAAGGGAGGATTATGCTTTCCTACTCTCACTGCTACGACATTCCTTGTTGATTTCCTTAACCTTTCCCACATCACTCTAAGTCGTCTCTTCAAAGAGCCTCTTCATCTGAACCATCCTTCTGAAATGAATTCCAAAACCTGATGTGGCCCTGGCTGGTTCAGGGTCTTAGTGGACCCAGATGGAGAATGAGAATCACGGTGAGTGAGGGAAAGACTCACACTTGGAGCAACACTGCATAGAAGGAGCACAGACAAATGTGCAGGCAGGAGTGACCCTCTGCACTGGGCTGCCTGGTAACAGAGCCAGTTGCTGATCCATAAAGGGAAAGGAGAGCAGAAAGTCGAAATCCAAAGATGATTTCCAAACCTCATCTTCGACAAGAATTTTAAGCTCCTCTCTGATTCCATTACACTTTTTTTTCTTTCTCTTAAGACAAGAGCTTCTAACAAGGAAAAAAATGGACTGATTTAAATTTCATTTTCTTTAATTTTCTCGGTGCAGGCTGAGGGAGAGGTGCTAATGAGCAGTGAGTAGACAACCAGTGTTCACTGGGGGGGTGGGGGGCGGGTGAGAAGGAAGCCTAGAGAGGCCAAAGCCCCTGTCTAAGTGGTAAAATTATAGAGAGGGAAGGTCTGCATTAGGATGTGCTATGTGCTTGTAACAGACAACACCTAAATCTCCTTGGCTTAACACAGTAGAGATCAAATCCA
This sequence comes from Proteles cristata cristata, assembly GCA_017311185.1. Lineage (NCBI taxonomy): Eukaryota > Metazoa > Chordata > Mammalia > Carnivora > Hyaenidae > Proteles > Proteles cristata. Next base: position 1,897,092 of record JAESUZ010000067.1, on the reverse strand, counting down.
TTGCAAAGCCCAATGCAGTAGTGGATAGCAGTGCTATGCTCTATGCAGTCATTCAGGAACCAAGGACTGTCCCATCCCTTGGGGCATCAGAGGCCTCTACTCGATCCTCTGTGTCTGTCTTGGAGATAAAGAAAGAGACAAAACATGGAAGATTATGAAGGAAGTCTTACGTGTCAGGCCTGTAGGTAGCATATGTAAGTTCTGCATATGTAGGACTTAGTCATATGGCCTCATCTCATTACAGTGGGGAAGCTAAGAAAGGTAGTCTAGCCACATTCCTGAGAAGAAAAGAAATAGGGTGAAGGAATATATAGAAAAACCCAGACCCTTTGTATATGTTTGTTGGGAGTTCAGGGCTCTGATTTGGGAAAGCACTTTTCTCAGCAGGGTCTGTGCTCATTCATGGTCTTACTCCTGGCTCTGGATTCGTCCCTTCCTTGTCAGCCTTCAGTTACTCCCCTGTCCCCAGACCATAGCTTCTCTAGGTCAAAGAAGCTTTTTTTGATGGTAACTGACTATGTAGGATGGAAAAGGAGAAAAAGAATGACTCTTTCTAGTCTAGTGCTGAGGGGCTGAGTTTCAAACCCTTCAGATCTTGAATTTTTGTTGTGTCATTTACCTTTCTGGGCCTGAGTTTCTCCAACTGTGAAACAGGAATTAAAAACCTTGTCTTAGGGGTGCTTGGTTGGCTCAGTCAGTAGAGCATGCAACTCTTCATCTCGAGGTGGTAAGTTCAAGCCCTACATAGGGTATAGAGATTACTTAAAAATGAAATCTTTTTTAAAAATGTAATGACAAAAACCTTGTCTGATAGGTCATTGTGATATTGAGGGTAGTGGTTGTCATAATCTAATATATTAATCTATAGCTCTCAGAGGACTCCAAAGTGGACGGAACCTTTCAGACTTTGCTTCCAATCCCTATAACTTTTGGGAGCTGTTAACTTGGAGAGGAATCAAGTTCCTTGGTGCTGTCTCTTTCCTGCAAGTTGACCAAACAGACAGTAAATCCAGTTATGGCCTCTTGTAACCAAGAGTACAGGAATAATGGCAAAGAATACCCATTTCTCCCTTTCTGGAACAAAAACGAGGTTTGGAAGGGCACGCTCAAGTGTCTGATTCTGCCAGTCTTTAGAACATCAAAGGACCAAGTGGATGGCTATTGGAACAGTGTTGGGAAAAGCTAGAACTGATGCAAGCAATTAGGGTTGATTCTGAAATCTTAGAGCTCAGATGACCTTGTGGGAATCTTTTCCTCTGTTTCCCATGGGAATACAAGAAGTGAGAATAATTCTTAATTCTCTTAGCTCAACCTCTGTTTTAGTTTGTGCTGCTCCAGGACCATAGCAGCTACAATTGTAGTCATGATTACTGGAATAGAAAGGGTGCTGACTGGATGGTAGGAAACAAATACCCCTCCTTGGTAGTCACTATATGCAGGCACTTTCAAGCTTGTTTATTATTTTTGTCTTGGCAGACCTAGGATGGGTCCAGCACCAATTGGCTACAGAGTGAAGCCTTTCCCACAATACAATGCTGTCTCTTTGGGTTGTGTAGCAGTTCATGCTATAAGATCATCAAGTTCATGTCATGATCATGTGATGATGTGCCTATGTTACACTGCATATAAATTGCATAGTACTTGTTACACTGCTTGGTAATTGGGCAGTGGGTTATTGGCCAAATGTTGACTTTCTCTGACAGTTTTCATTAGGAATGTCCAGTATTTTTAGTCTACTAGGTTTCTGTGGGTCCAGCTTCCAGGCAGAGGTAGAGTTCCCAGTTTCACGAGTCAGAGTGTATATGGATGTTCAAAGTTGTATGTCCAGGGCCAAGGTTCCCAAGGGAGTTCAAGAGGAATGTTAATGTTGTAGAAAAGACCTGCATCAGGGTAGGGAGAACAAGCCTAGAGAGCAGAAGAGTAGACTGGACTCTGGACCTGCCAAGTGGGTCCAGAATCTTCTTGGGAGTTACTTGATATCCAGGACATGGAAAGTTCTCAGAAAGACCCTGGGTTCACTACTCTGAGGGAAGACCTCCACCATTTTGTATGTTCTGGACAGGAATAACCTTGGTGGACAAGGTGTGTCCATTCAGGGTCTTAGTGTCAGTGATTTAATAGTAGCTTCACTTTTTGATCAGCTTTGATTCTCTTTAGGGGGTGATATATTGAAACACTTTTTCAAGACTTTCAAGACTTTGCTTCAGAATATCAGGTTTTGATAACAGTGGGCTCTAAAGTAGAGACTGACTGAAGGTGGAACAGCCCTCCCCCATCCATGTCCCCAAGAGCAATGACAGATGAGCAAGAACCTTCGTATAGACTCTTTTCTACAGATTTCCAAGAAGTGGAGGTAGGACAAGGGCTAACTCCTATTTGCCATTTCTGCTGCTCTCTCCCTTTCTTGCACTCTACTCAGGAGTTCAGAAGTGTAGGGAATTACTTTGTTAACCAAATGGGCAATTTAATGAACCCACTGAAATCAAAAGAAAGACCTGCAATATCTTTATCTGTGTAATTAATTAGCTTATGTCTGTGAAGTGTTCTGAGCATGTGAAGTGCAACAGAAATCTTGTGTTATTAATTATTATTATGCATGGGAAACATAACTGGATTTCTTGACCTCCGTGTACTTAATGGCTTCTGTTTAATGGTGGGTTAATTGTAGCTTTACTTTTTGATCGGCTTTGATTCTCTTTAGGTGGTGATATATTGAAACACTTTTCCAAGACTTTCAAGACTTTGCTTCAGAAAATCAGGTTTTGAAAATGTGTGTGCAAGTGTGAGCATCAGTGAGAAGCAACCAAAAGTGTCTTGGGGGGGGGTTGCGGCTGCACAGGAAGCAGGTTTTTAGCTGATGCACCTGCTAGTGTCAGATTAAATTAAAAGGGGAAGAAGAGACCCACTTAGGCATGAAATAATGAAAATCTAAACTAGGGAATTGGAGATTGTATGGTAGAAAGAGGAAATTTATTATTTTGGGAAGCGTTGACGGTAATGTCCTAATGGGCCCTCTGCTGAACTAGGGAAAAAACTGTAGGTAGCTTAATTCCCTCTGTTAAAAATGAAAAGGAATTCGAGGAACTGGAAGTCACTTTGTAAATGGATAGATACCAAAATGAATTTGGCATGAGAGCACCACCACAAGACTCCAATGAGCTTGAGGAGGAAATCCCCTGTGGCACGTGGTTGGGTCTTCGGCGAGCCGCACGTATTGCCCAGGCACAGTTTAAGCACGGGATGGTCTAGCAATCTGCTAGTTTATCTGCTAGTCTGTACTTTCCTACGGTGTAATCCTCATCTGTTATTACTATAAACAATCACTAAAAAAATGCAACACCCTTGGGGATGGTCCTGGCAACAAAAAGCCAATTGGAATTCTGTAATGCCTTGAGCATGGTCTGGCTTTCCCACAGTATGTGTGATGGGATAGAGCCAGTTTCGCTGGATGTTCAAAACCAAAGTGACCTCAGCTGATCACTAGATAGCAAAAGGAAAGACAAACTCTAGAGCTGGAGAGACTTTCCAAATGGAGGATTCTATGCATCACCGTATGCAAGACAAAAGCCCACTGCCTCCCTCTGTCGATTTTGTCCCCTGGTAACTCGGTTCACTATTTTCTTTTGTTTACTTTTCTAGAACAGACACTCATATCACAATGGACAAGCTATCTTTGCAGAGATTTATGAAAATCCTTTCTCCGCCCTCTCTACCCTCAGCCCTCCAGAGCCATTCTGTTCTAGATCACACTGAATTTTTAATAGAATAAAGTCTAGATAACTACTCTGGGTCATTCTGGACTTTGAATGAGAAGAGAGCCAGAGACATCTGTTCCAGACCACTTTTGGCTATTAATGATGTAGGGCTAACAGAGGGTGAACTCAGTTCATTTCTGCAAGCTCCTCAGAGCTAAATACAGCTCTGCCATTTCAGAAAAATCTATACAGACAGGAAATGCAAACATACCGATGAAGTCTTCCAAATTGCTACCTTTGTTCCCTAATACCTCTCCATTTCTATCCATTGTGCTGTTTCTTTTGTATTAAGTGTGTGTGTTGGTAGGTATTATCAGTGGAGAGGTGGAGGTTAAAAGTTGGGGGAGTAGCTGTTTATGAATTCTAGACCTGGACAGCCTTTGTCACTAAAAAGTTATGTGACCCTTGACGAGTCACCCACTCTCCTCCTCTGTCCAGCTCTGACATTCTACTTACCCATTGTTTGGACTTTCATTGGGTTGCCTTGTTCAGCTGCCTCCACTGACAAAACGCTCAGGGTTTTGGTCATTTTATCTGCCAAAACCAAAAGGAAAAAGTAACAAATGTTACCTTCTACCATGACACGGATGTTAAGATACTACATTATCACTCACTTTAATAACTCAAGGTGGGAATGCCTTTCCAGCCTCGCTGCTGGCGTTCGCCTGTGAAATGTCTTCAGTGTTAGAGTCATTGTCTCGTGGGAGAGGAATTTCTCTCCTGGTGGAAGTTACTGCACCCACCTGGGCAAGCAAGTCATGTCAGCGATCCCGGGCAAATATCCCTGTGTCTCTAAGATACACTTCATTCTCTGTGTTTCTTTCTCTTGTCATTCTAGGATGCAAACCGGCTGAAGACAGGAGCCATCTTTAATGGAATCTGAACAGTGCCTAACCCCTGCGGATATTCATTGAATGTTAAATAACAACAGGGATCAGGCGATAATGATGGCCAACCCACTTGGGAGAGAATACCAAATAGCTTGGAATTTTCCCATTACTGACAGCCCGGCGTAGGAGCATCCTGAGGTGAATTGAAAATCCTCAGCAATTCGAATCACATTTCCCATAAGAAATACATCTTCTAGCTTGGAGTAATTGTTCAGTTTATTGCTAGTTTACTGTGTGATTTGTTAGTCTATGTTTGGATCTTCCAAGTCTGGAAGAAAGATAGTATGTTTTAATGATAAATAATCTCAAAAAGAAGAGGGCAAAAAAAAAAAAAATCCACTGAGCTCCTCTGGCCAGTATTGTTTTTCTCTTTCTCTTTATCCAGTATTTTTTTTCCCAACTGCTTCAGTTGTTCTAAAGTAAATTACTATCATATGAGCTTAATTTAAAGGGCCACTATAGAAAACAAGCTGTCACAAGCTATTAAGGAAATAATCCTATTTCAGTTTTGAGTGAAAAGGAAAAACATTAACTCTGTTCATGATACATATACATTTTTGTCAGTGAGCCAGAGTCTTTCTCTAAAGTGTCAATGAAGAGGGATTGTGACCTTCTTATCCTCCTGGCTTTTCTCAAGTTAGCCCCCAGTCTCATTCCATGGTATCCTGGAGAAGGCTGTCAGAAGTCTTGGTAAAAGCTTGCTGATGGGGACATTAATGATTGGTTTTGAGAGCCAGGGTTAGTGGGCATGGACATGGCTTCCCTCTCAAGATCTTTGTCGAGCACAAACATCCTCTTTACAAGTGTCTGAACACTGCTGTGACATCACTGGGCTTGTACATCATTTGCTTATATATTTGTGGTTTGCTAAGTGCCAGACATATTGCTAGGTAACAAGGATGTAATAAATAGGACACAGTCCTGCCCTAAAATGACCTCACTGTAGAGATGAATATACAGTTATAGACTCCCCACCCCCTTTTTAAAAAAAAAGTTTATTATTTTTGAGAGAGAGAGGGAGAGAAAGGGAGGGAGGGAGAAAGAGGGATAAAACAGGGGAGATGCAGAGAGAGAGAGGGAGAAAGAATCCCAAGCAGGAGTTCAATCTCATGAATCAGTGATGTCATGCCCTGAGCCAAAATCAAGAGCTGGATGTTAAACTGACCTCACCACCGAAGCACCCCACTCCCCCTTGATGAATATAGTGAAAATGACAGATACAGATTGGAGGTGACTGTGGGCCACAGCTCAGGAGCACCTACCCATTCTTCATGGGGTCACAATAGCTTTCTGGAGGAGTTGATATTTGAGTTTCTTTCAAAGACAAATAGCCAACTGAATGGGGGCCCTGGGAAGAACCTTTCACTGTAGCATCTTATGTGCTTTCCATCCCTTGAAATCCAGGTAGATTATTTTACCCCACACTTCCAATCCAAACATTGCCAAAGTCAAAGAGGAGACCCTCTCACGGCCATCTCTGTTTCTCTGTGTCCACCACCAATTCTAACAGCTATCAGCATCTAAAATGGAGCTGATGCTTGGTAACATCTTATTTGTCTGAATTTTACTCCCATATTTACAGATAAGGAGACTGAAGTCACACAACAGACAATTCATAAAGCCTGGTCTTTTTTTCCCTAAACACTAAGTTCTTCTCACTCGAGCATGCTGCAAATTAAAAACAAAAAAAAAGTATATGCTCTAAGCGGAAAGATATTCCAGTCTGAGCTCTCTGCTTTCTATCATGAAAGATTATCTACAAGGTTTATGGGATTTGCCTGAATAGGTAAGTCCTATTGTTAGTATATTTGAACAGGGTTATTATGCTTGCCTTTTATTTTTCAGTATTGACAGGACTTGGGATGTACATTTTATAGCACGTTTCCATTTCTTATGAAAGACAGCTTGACATTTGTATATTGTTTGTCTGTGGATCCAAAAAGAAACCCAAATCCCTGAGCCAGTTGCTAATAGACTTTCAGAAACACTAAGGAGGAGGATGTTTAGGTAGAAAGATTGGAAAGTTCACAGTCTCATGCTCCTGTGTAGACATCATGATATGTGAAACTGGATTCTGAAGTGTCTTTTTAGGGCTTCTTCCATCGTATGGGCATACCAAAATTCAAAGAAGAGTATCAGGAAGTTTTGAGCTCATCATCATCCCTGGACTGGTCCAATGGCAAAGGCCACCGATAGTATAAAGGTGTTTTTCCTTCTTCCCAGGGCTATGGCTGGACTACATTTCCCAGCTTTCCTTGTACTTACTGTGGCCATGTGGCTGCATTCTTGCCATGGACTGTGGGTGTCCATGATGTGCATCATTTCCAAGTGTAGCTCTCAAAACCTCCCACACAAGTGCCTCCCTGCCCTTCAGCTTTTCCAACGATCTGGAGTATGGATGGCTTTCAGAGTGATCTTGGAAGCTATGTGGTAAAGATCCACAATCAACTGTTTTCCCTGTACCATCACGTGGCACAACTTGTTCTCTGTCAAAAACTGTTATGTGAACACGGAATAAACTTTCATTGTGTTTTTATTAATTATTTGTAGGCTTCTTTGTTATAGTGTCTGGTTTTATTTTAAATGATACAGGCCATCACCCCTGGAGACATTATTGTCATAATCTTAATATCTGTGTGCTAAATCTTGCAATTTCTACTGCTGAGACCCCAGCAAGGGTGACATTGGAGGAATTTGTGAGGTTTTAAATGGAAGTGGGGCACACGGGTTACATTTTTCAGGCCTGATCTCTGCCTATAGCTGCTTTGTATGGCTTGTCCCCGAGGGCTTTGGAATCATGGCGGATGGGATGGGGGGATGTTCTGACTGTGATCTAGCAGAGATATTTTTCTTTGATTGGTTTATCAGAATGGCTCATTCCTGCTGAAGGGTTTCTGGTGAGATTTCTGGCCACCAGGGCCTGCCATCTCTCTGTCCTTCTTTTCCCCTTCTTCTCTTGAAAGGTTGTCTACGATAGTGGCTTCATTAGCTATGGCTGTTTTGAAATTTTACTCAGGTAAGAGGGTGAGAATCTTCCCACTCTTAGAAGTCAGAGCTGCTGAGTGAGAGCTATCTTTGGTAGTGGGGAGCAAAGCTATTTCTTCTCTTACTGATGCATATATCAGTGGAAGGTACCGGCAAGGGCCTGGTGTCAGTGAAGTGCTTTTTAATACCAATTCAGTTAGAAAAATATCCATATATCCTGTCAATGTTTCTAGAGTTCTTTGTAAATCTGAGGGTTGGGACAGTTTCGCTGGGAAGATTTGGGGGAGACTGAGGGTCTTCTCTCTTGTTGTGTCTAGCCAGGAAACATTTCTCGCTGGGCAAATCCAATTCTCACTTTATTAAAATGATCCAGAGCCTGACCCAAAAAGGAGTGGTGGGCAGGGTGGTCTGTGACCCTGTTACTAGAGTCTTCAGAGTCTGAGAATTAGATCAAATGCTTGCCTTCTCTGTCACTTGACATTGCTATTTCCTTCTTCCCCCTCCAGACAGGAGAAGGGTGAAGTGGGAAGGATGCTCATGTATTATGCAGGAGCCACGGATGGTATCTTGAAGATATGCTCCTCTCTTATTTCTGGATACAGGCAATATGGCACCAGTGGGTAGGAATGAGACCACTCAGCAGTTGGAAACATTGAAGGCTAATGGGCCTAGACAGGTATCAGAGCAGGGTCCTAGGTGAGCTTGACAACCTGTACCCCAGTAGGGAGCTGAGCAAGTCTTAGAGAGAACTCTGCCCAGGTATCCCAGCAAGGGTCTGTGTGAGTTCCCTGTGCCTCCTCAAGTGGCCTTGTGTAAAAGGAGCCTTGTCCCATGCACCCTTCCCCTTCCACACCCCACTTCCCAGGCAGCTGAACCCACCCAAACAGGCTGTTGATCACCACGGTTCATCTTTCCTGATGAACCTTCCTTCTTATCTCTCCCCTCTGCCTTTGTTCCACTTCCTAGAAAGTACTCCAGCCAGTTGCCCCCTTCTCAACAGAGCTTGCTTCTCCAGTGACTGGCCTGGGAAGGGCCTACAGTTATTTGGGGTTCCCTCCATAGAAAAGGCAAATTAAAAATCTGGGTTCTGGCTCTTGCAGCTGGGAGAGGACTGATTTGCCCCTTGCCTGCTATCCCCTATTCCTGCCTTCTCTACCTGTCCCTTTAGCCCCTTCCCCCAGAGGCAGCTTCTACATGGGGTCAGTGCCTAGGTAGCAACCTGACCAACCACAGGGAAGAGAAGGTGGAAGGACAGGAGCCAAGGTCTGGAGACCACTGGAGAGCTCAATGCTAAGATGGGGCCAAGTACATATCATCACTCTCACATTTCTAACCATGTCACCACCCAGACCTACCTGAATGAAATGTTATTTGTTTCTCTAAATGGAGGCATCCCCTTTTACTCTCCTGGGTTTTCTCTTGGGAATATTTATAACAAAACATCCCATGATTCTTCAAGTATGTACCGTTAATATATTGGTTGTTATTATTTGGAAACCTATTTGAGAATTTGTCTTCATTCAACTCGAATATTCCTGAGATCATCAAATAATTCTAACTTTCTAACCCCTACTGAAGTTCTGAAACTGATTATCCTCATTCACAGAATCTCCCAGGGGAAATTGGAGTGGCTCCCTTAATAACTATCCTTTCATTTACATCATGTTGAATTGTCTCAACTTCAATAGTGACTGCTAAGTTACATTAGTAATAACAAGTCCTTGAAGCTGTTAGAATTCAGAGGGTACTTTTAACTTAACCAGGCACCAAAACATTTGCTGTACATGCCATTAACGGGTCCAGTTACCCCCTAAGCACCTTGTCCTGGGGTCTGTTCTTTCTAAGCCTCTGGAGAACTGGGGAGAGCAAAAATCTCTTACTAGAATGCATAAGTCCAGAATAATCAATGTCTGGTAGAACTCAATGACAGGCCAATAATGAATGTCTTTAATTCAGTCTTGATAATTTGTAGCTGGAAAAATTTGTTGTTTTCTTATTGAGATCATGTTGCTTTAGTCATATTTGTAGGAAACCACCATCAGGGAGCTGATTTTCTTTCTTTTTTTTATGTGTGGCTGGATGGGGCCCCTTCCTCCCTCCTGCTGCTCGCCACCCCCTTCCCAGTGTTAAGGAAGGATGAAGAGAGCTTTTGAGCTTTTTTTACAAGGTAGTTCGGGCCCAAGAAGCAGATAGACTCATTCTATCTGCTTGTTTTTAACGTGATCAAGTAGTGGAAGTGTGCTAGTGTGGCAGTAATCTCACCCCACAGCGTGGCTGATCAGTGGGCTTCAAGTACCTCACACTCTGATCAGACCCAAATAGTCATCCTTTCCCTCTTCCTCTGGTTTATAGGGCCTGGCTTCTCCCTCTCTTACAGCAGCAACATCCATGAGAACTGGTAGGGACTGTCCATCCATCTAGGAGGCCATAACCAAGAGAAATCAAAGGAAAAAGGAGACTTTCAATGCAGAAAGACAGGGAGAAGGAGGGTCTGGGAGGTACCTTCTGCCCCCTACAGAGATGGCCGCCTCTGTCTCATGGGGGTCTGAGGTCCTGTATTGGATAGGACAATTTGGGGCCAAGGAATAGAGGTCTCCAACACAGATGACGAATATGGAAAGCTTGACTCATGTAGATGCAATTTGTGATGTGTTTGTGATGGCTCCAGCTTCCTCAGACTTGCTAGCTTATGCTTTCCTCAACATGTCAGCTTTGTTCTGGGACCAGTGACTTAGTGGCCTCAGTAGCCTCAGGTCATGTAGACATGACAGCACCAGAGAGAGAAGAACAGCCTTTTCTGTGGCTTTCTCTTTACACTGAGACAACTTTCCCATTACATCATTTCTTATTGTCCACCCCAATAACCTATAAGGGGGTGGAATTATCATGATCGGCTTTGAGTAATTATTTGGAGAGAAGTGAGTGTGTCACATGATGTCATCATGACACCAAGGATTTCATACCTGTGGTATAAAATTGTAATCTTAGGGCGCCTGGGTGGATCAATCGGTTAAGCATCTGACTTCGGTTCAGGTCATAATCTCACAATTCGTGGTTTTGAGCCCCATGTAGGGCTCTGTGCTGACAGCTAGTTCAGAGCCTGGAGCCTTCTTCATACTCTGTGTCTCCCTCCCTCTCTGACCCTCCCCTGACCCTCCTCTGCTCACGCTGCCTCTCTCTCTTTCCCTCAGAAACAAATAAACATTAAAAAAAAATTTTTTTTTAATGTTTTATTTATTTCTAGGAGAGAGGAAGACAGCATGAACAGGGGAGGGTCAGAGAGAGAGGGAGTCACAGACTGAAACAGGCTCCAGGCTCCGAGCTGGCAGTCAGCGCAGAGCCCGACGCAGGGCTCGAACCCACAAACCTCGAGATCATGACCTAAGCGAAAGTCGGACGCTTAACCGACTGAGCCACCCAGGCGCCCCAACATTAAAAAGTTTTTAAAAAGATTGTAATCTCTTATTTTATTCTCTCTTATATATTATCTTATCAATTAGATAGATTAACGATAGTTAGATATTTATAATACTTATTTAAAAGGTTTAATAACGGATATGTAATATAAAATAAAAATCTAACCATAGCCCTTTTATTTCTGTAACTAAACTATATACACTATATATATAATAAATTATATATATCCTACATGTATATTTTTATTACATATTAATATACTTATGTACTATAGTATGTATTATATATACTATAATGTTAATATATAGAATGTGTGTATGTGTATGTATATATACATATAGTATATATACATAATATGTATATATATATATAGCCTCTATGCAATGTAAAAACTTCTTTCAAAGTGCTGTATGTCATAATACAAATCCTTCATCACATCAATATAATTTCCTAGTTGTTTCTTGTGTTTTTGAAAATGTTGGTATGTTTTTTCAGTGGATCCAGCATTCACTAGCTGATGGGTACTCTCTGTCAGAGCCATGGTTTGACAAATGCATCAAACTCTTGCAACACCTTTCCCATTACACTGAAACCACTGGGGACTGGGCTTCTTGTTAGAACCAGAGTGGGGTTCGTTACTTGGCCCCATCTTAGCATTGAGCTCTCCAGTGGTCTCCAGACCTTGGCTCCTGTCCTTCCACCTTCTCTTCCCTGTGGTTGGTCAGGTTGCTACCTAGGCACTGACCCCATGTAGAAGCTGCCTCTGGGGGAAGGGGGCTAAAGGGACAGGTAGAGAAGGCAGGAATAGGGGATAGCAGGCAAGGGGTAAATCAGTCCTCTCCCAGCTGCAAGAGCCAGAACCCAGATTTTTAATTTGCCTTTTCTATGGAGGGAACCCCAAATAACTGTAGGCCCTTCCCAGGCCAGTCACTGGAGAAGCAAGCTCTGTTGAGAAGGGGGCAACTGGCTGGAGTACTTTCTAGGAAGTGGAACAAAGGCAGAGGGGAGAGATAAGAAGGAAGGTTCATCAGGAAAGATGAACCGTGGTGATCAACAGCCTGTTTGGGTGGGTTCAGCTGCCTGGGAAGTGGGGTGTGGAAGGGGAGGGGTGCATGGGACAAGGCTCCTTTTACACAAGACCACTTGAGGAGGCACAGGGAACTCACACAGACCCTTGCTGGGATACCTGGGCAGAGTTCTCTCTAAGACTTGCTCAGCTCCCTACTGGGGTACAGGTTGTCAAGCTCACCTAGGACCCTGCTCTGATACCTGTCTAGGCCCATTAGCCTTGACCATTTTTCAGCCCCTCCTTGAGCCCAGTAGGCTTGGGTGTTCTTGGGTTGCCTACTAATGATCCTCCCCAGCTTGGCTGTGGAGCCTCCTTTTTCCACCCTAAGACTTTTGAACTAGGAAACAAATTCTCATTCAGTAAAAAAGTAACAGTGAGCTGCAGCAGGTCCAGGATTCAACATTGAAAAGCATCTTGACATTGCCACGATGAGTGGTTTCTGAGGTAAATCACATGAGATAGAACTTAAGTTATTAATTAATCCTACTATTTATGGCAGATTCACTGTTTACTGGCCAATGTGGAGGTGTTGAAATATTTGAATAGCTTATAATGGTGTGTACCCGCTGAATGTTAGTTGTGGTTACGTTTCTCCCTGTCCCCCTCACAGGTGGCTTCTGGAATGTATTGGTGAATGATGTTGCTCAAATGTGAATAAAAACCTCATTGATTGTTTTGGGGGCTCTGTGGTTTCTTGTGTTCGAGGGAGGGGATAGACCATCTTCTCAGTCTTCATCAGAGTAGCCTCTCAGCTGTTTTCCAATGTGGCAGGTGAATGCTTAGCTTGACTGGTAAACAGATAACTTCCTGAATGTTCCATTCCCTTCCCCTCCACACTGAGGGGAACACATCATTTGGTTATGGTTTTTGTTTTTTGTTTTTAAGTAACATATTCTCCTCTACTAGGGAACTCAGAAATAGATGTTCTGTAGAAATGTGGACTGTGAAATTGATGGTCAATGTGCTTTGAAGGTGAAAAACACCCTCTAGTCATACAACATAACGGTAGCTTCCGTCTGTCCTTTTATCCACTTTTCTCCCTCGTTTGGTAGCTGACTTGGGTAACCTGTGAAAGAGATCTGAAGAAGGAAGGAGAAATGAAAAAGTACCCTGGAAAAATTCTTCATTTATTATCAGTGAAAACTCCAATTGACTTGCTTCCCCCAGGGCTGGGGACTACAATGACAGCACAGAATTGGTCCAGTTAGCCTCAAAAATTCTGGGAAAGATTGGTGTTATGGAAAGATCAGTGCACTGGGAGAGAAGAGCTGAGTGCCAACCATGATTTGCTGAGTCCTTTCACTTCTCAGTGACTCAGTTCATACTCTGAACACCTTTCTCTCTCCTTGCTGGCTTCTACTTCTACTTCATTTTGTGGGGTTCTAACTTCTTGGGTGATTTAGAAATGTAGCAGAAGACACGTTAGGACTGTGTATTGGTTAACTTTTGTTGTGTAAAAATCATCCCAGGGCACTGGGGCTTAAAACAGAAGTTGTTTTATTTAGTACATAATTCCGTGAATTGTCCAGTTCTGGACTGGACTGGCCCAGCTGATCACGGCTGGCTCTCTTATGCGTCAGCTGGCACGTCTGCTGAATGATCTAGCATGGCGTCCCTTGGTAGGTTGGCTGCAGGGTCTGGACACCCGTTGGCTGGGGTGATTCCTGGGGTGCACCAGTTCTCCTCCTCGTGACCTCCCATCCTTCAACAGTCTAGTTTGTGCTGAATCATATGATGGTCTCAGGCCTCCGAGTTCAGCAGTTAGGCAGGCCAGAATGCTCAAGTGTTTTACACACTTCTTATTGCATCACATTTGCTGATGTCCAATTGGCTGATGCAAATCACACAGTCAATTAAGATCCTAAGAGAGAAGAAACAGATTTCCTTTCTTGATGGGAGGAAAAAATTTTAAGGCTTTTTTTTTTTTTTTTTTTTTGCCATCTAGCACAGACTGCATTTTAGGATGCTGAAAAAAAAAATAAATGATTGTGTAGATAACAATTTTGAGTATTTATGAGGTGCCAAATTGTTGATTTTACATGATATCATGACACTTGATCTTCTTGGTCTTACATCTTTGGTGCTTTCATTAAAAAAAGAAAGTGACTGTGTTAGAACCTTTAAGAAGCAGACATGAGCAGAAATGTTTCTTGTAAACAGAAATTTTATATCTTAAATTATATTTTCAGCACTATAGGGGAGTTGGCTATTTCGAGGAACCCTGTTGTGAATCCTTTTTGCAAGCAAAGAATCCTTTTTGCAAGCAAAGAATCCTTTTGTAACATTCCAAATCACATCCTGGTTTAGCTTCTTGGAAGGTCAAAGCAAAGGAATTTCAAAATGTAGATGATGTAGAAAGGGCTCCAACTTTGATTTGAACTTCCATGGGTTCAAATCTTACTGTCTTTGTAATGAAAGTTACATTAATTTTCCTAAGCCCTAGTTGCTTTTTATTTTTATAAAATGAATTAATAGATACCTATCTCCACTGGATTGTTGGAAGGATTATATGAAAAAGGAAAACTACATGTAAAGGCCTAATATTTTACAGGTGTTCAATAAATGAGTCCAATGGATTCTTACACATTTTTTTGGATACCAGATTTTTAATTACCTGTTCTGTCATTTCCCACCATGGACAAGAACCTTATGAAATATTTGTTTTCTGGTTTGGGAATTAACTTGGCTTGGTTCCCTTTGTCTGGTCTTCCAAAGTCTTGCAATAAAGCTTTACAGCCATTTGTACTCCTTGATCAAATTCAAGAGGATAGATGAGGAAATGAATTCATAGCTCTGTAGACATTACTGGCTAAAGAGTCTGTACTAAACCAATTTAAAATAAATTAGTTGAGAATAAGGCAGGTGCTGCCTAACACAGTCTGCAGAGTTATCTTTTAACCCAATTAGCAGAGAAGAGGAAAACAACAAATTTGGAAGCCATCCTAGCCTGTTTGAGGGCCACCGTCCACAAGGTGGCCATCGGAGAGATTGCTACTGACTTAGGGGTCACTGGGTGGACCTGCAGTATCAACACAAAATCTTGACTTGGGGTGGCCAATCTCCCAGTGCTGGGAGAGCATCGGAAGGAATTTATAGCTGGTGAATTACAAAAGCAGCTCTAATTAGCCCCAAGTGGCAATTGCATAAGAACTATAGAGAACATTGCAGACTCATATTTGCTTCCTTCTCAGGATTTCATATAAGAGCCCGGTAATGAATGTTCTTTAACAATAGGAGCTGAGAGACCTTAGATCTAATAGTACTCCTGAGGATACAGCCTCCTTTATTTGCAATCCTGCAAAGATCGGTTGGATACTATTGTTAAACCTTGAAAGTGCCCCCCAATTTGCATCGTGGTTTAAATCAGAAGGGAGGACCACAGGGGAAGAATTTTTCCTTAACCACCACCCTCTTTCCTCTCATGCAATAATGAACAGTCAATAATCTAGCACTAAAATAGTTTCTTGGACCCAATTTCACTGTGTGTGGGGGGAGGTGGACATGCAGTTTCTGAAACCAAGAATCAACTTTCGGTCACCAGCAAGATGTCCTACAATTCAACTCAAGTCAACTTTGTTCTGACATTATCTCTTCAAAAATAGTCTCAGATCCCACAGGTTAAGGGTTCAGTCTACAAGACTGCTCCCCATCCCACCCTTCAGGGGTCAGTTGTTACCTGTGCATTTCACCCACTGTCTATAAATCTGAGGTTCCCACAACCCTCTCCTTGGTGTTGATTAATTTACTAGAATGGCTCACAGAAATCAGAGGAACATTTTACTTACTAGATCACCAATTTATTAGAAAGGGATGTAACTCAGGTACAACCAGATGGAAGAGGTGTGCATGGCAGGGTATGTGGAAAGGAGCTCAGGGCTTCCATACCCTCTCTGGGGTCCCACTCTTCTGAATTGCCTCATTTTCACCAACCCAGAAGTTCTCCAGACCCTATCCTTTTGATTTTTTAAGAGGCTTCATTATGTAGGCATGATTGATTAAATCATTGGTCATTAGCACTTAGTTCAGCACCTATCCCCTCCCCTCTCCCAGGAGGTTGAGGGGTGGGACTGAAAATTCCAACCCTCCAGTCACAGGATTGGTTTCCTAGGCAACCAGCCCCTCCTTAGGTGACTTAGGGGCCTTACAAAAGTCACTCTTTTACTTAATGAAAGATGCCTTTATCTGTCTCACCATTTAGGAAGTTGTGGTTTTAGAAGCTTGAGAAGTGGGGGTGAAGACCAAATATGTTTCTTATATAATTCACAATATTACAAGCACTCATAGGTTTTGGAGTTAGTTTTTTGAGGAACTAGCACATTTTTAAAAGGAGTTTTAGGCACAAAGGATCTTTTTGTTGGTTTGTTAATTTGTATTAATAAAGAGTAATAGCACCTCTCTGGCACTCACAGGTTAAAATACTGTTTCTGGGGGCTCCTGGGTGGCTCAGTAGGTTGAGCATCTGACTTCAGCTCAGGTTATGGTCTCATGGCTCCTGGATTCAAGCTTCAGGTCAGGCTTTGCACTGACAGCTCAGAGCCTGGAGCCTGCTTTGAATTCTCCTTCTCCCTCTTTCTCTGCCCCTCCCTTGCTTTTACACACACTCTCTCTCTCAAAAAAAAAGAAACATTTAAAAATATATACCGTATATTGTTTCTGAAGTCAGGAGTTCTTTGGCCAGTTGTAGTCATTAGTTCCCTTAGTCTTCTTTCCTAGGACTCAGAGAAGGTACTCAGCACATTAATTCTTTAGTTGAATTTTGGAGGATGGCCCAAAAATTCCTCCCTTCTTCCCTCTCTCCATTGAACAAATAACATACAGAACATAATATGGGATGGCCTCTGTTCTTGAGGCTGGACATGCAGCAGGGAGCCCAAGTGTAAGATCACTCTTGGGTCTTCCCTGAAATCAGAGCCCTCCAGTGTTGCTCATTATGGCTAGAAATCCAGACAGGTAGCTGTAGGGATCTGTAGGGGCAACAGTCAGCCATATCCCCCCATGCTTGTATTTCCTGAATCAGGTGACATTCCAGGATGTGGCAAGAATAGGGATAAACTGAGCTCTGTTTTCCTTGAGTCTTGCAAGATGGTTATAATGGACTTAAATATAGGCAGTTAAAAAAAGATAGAAAGGAATGCCTGGCTGGTTCCATCAGTGGAGGAGCTAATCTTGATCGATGTAGGCGATGTAAATTTGAGTCCCATGTAGGGTATAGAGATTACTTAAAAATAAAACTAAGAAAAAGAAGATAGAAAAAAAATAATCCTCAAGGCAATGTTTTAGCCCATCTTGGTGGTGGCTGATATGGAACTCGAATAGCAGACCTCATCTAGGAGATGGTCCAGCTTCATTGACCTTCTCTTAGTAGAACCACTTAATCGCTTATTAAGAAACTGATTCTGGAACTCCAGCCAGGGACTTCTGAGTCATGGTATCCAGGGAAGAGGGAGGATTTCTGCCTTTTTAATGAGAACTTCTCTGATGAAGTTCTTGGCTAAAAATCTCAGGCAGGCCTATGTGGCTTATGAGCCCCATATTGGAACCTGAAGGTATCGCCCCTCCATCTCACTCTGGCAAAAGCATCTCACTCTCTTTTACAGAACTACTCTGCTCCTCCTGTGGAGTAGAGAACCATGCTATCGTTGGTCTTATGCCTTTAGCTCATCCAATCAGATGCTATTTTTCCCAAAGTGAGGGAAGAATAGGAAAAGTCCATTGGAGCCCATTAGTTCTATGGTGGTACTCTAGCCAGCTGGTATTAAAGTCTGCTACCTCAATCCTTGGAGCGGCTCTGGTCCAGCTTTTGTCCAAGGTCAATCCTGTAGCCATTCCTTGGATTCTGTGAACCATAGCTGAGTCTTCAAAGAGATTATTTTTTGGCTTCAGTCAGCCAGAATTATTCTATTGACATAACCAAAAAAGCAGGGAAGGATATGAAATCTTGTCAAGTGATTGGTGTTCTGGCTTTGGGAGGATGTCATGTGTCATGTCTAGGATGGGGATGAAGATCTTTCTTCTGCATAGGCCATGTCGGGAAAGTATCCCCTGCCCTCCACCTCTCCCCCCCTCCCCCTCCCAGAGGTAGCAGCATGTTTCTTCTCTCTTCTTGAGTTTCGGCAACTCTGTTATCTCTGCCCAATCTTTTTCTGTCTACCTGTTCTTCCTTCCAGGCTCTGAGGATAAGAACTTTGTCTTATTCCTATCATTCTGAGAACTAGCAAGAGGTTTGGAATCTGGAGGGCTGCATGTGTGGCTGTGAAATGGGATTATATTCTAAGCCTGAGCAGTGATGGAGAGGCTGGTCCTTGCTTGTGACCCATCTGTGACCCATTGTGAGCCCCAAGTGTTTCTCTCTACCTTTGACCATCCTTGTGCTTCCCAAGGAAAGATAACTATGTGTCAGCAACTTCCAGGAGGAATTTTGAAGTCCAGGGGGCTCTCGTTTGTTTAAGGATTGGCATATTTCTTGGATTAATTTCTCCTGTTTGGGACCACATTTCATTCCCTGCCCCTCCTGAGTCTATTCTGTGCTGTTGGCATGATAGAGAAAAGAAACATATCCATCTTTAAACTCCCCAGGACCTCGAGTCATAAAAGTTTCCAATTTGCATTGTTTCCTTGGCAGCCCAACTTCCTGATTAAAGAGCTTCATTGGCTTTGGAAAGTTTTAGAATTGAAAACTGAGTGCTAGCAGATACCCAGGGGCAAGACCTTATGAATAGAGGCCAGAAAGGAAAGCAGGAAAGCAGATGGAGCCAATGAAAGGGGCGGGGGAGGCCACTGTTTCTGGAGAGGCGAAGGAGGACAAAAATAGCCTATGGAGATCATTTGCTCTCCCACAAGCAGAGTCTGTGGTGAGTTCCATAGAGGCAGTATGGTCTGAGAATCAGGAAATTCCAGGGGGCTCGTCTTTGTTCCTGCTTTGTGAAATGCCACTGAATAAATCAAGGAATCTTGCTTTGTAACTTCTTCCTCTATAAACTCACTTCATGGCCTAGATGTGCTCTGAAATACAGCATTTAAAGCAGCCAGGCAGGATATCAGAGTTCAGCTTAATAGTATGGGGAGGGGAAATGTGACTGGCTAGATGTCAAGAGATAGGATTCTGTCCCCTGTCTACCTACCTAGTTCATATCCTGCCACACAATAGTACACCCCTCTGCTCTAACTTAACTGTTATTCTGCATTGCACTATGCTCTCTCACATCCATGTCTTTGCACACATTATTCTTTTGCCTAGATAATCCTTCCTTTTTAATTTGGGTAGGGTTCCTTACCTAAAAGCAGAGAGGAAGACAGAGTTCATATGATTTCTTAAGGGAGTGGTCTCAGGAGAAGGGAAGGGAAGGAAATAAGCTAGTGTAGAGGAAGGAACTAGGCAAGAATGTGATCTCAACTGATCCTACAGGGAGCTCTGTGTGTGGATTGCACCATAGAGAGTGTCCCAATTTCAGGAAAGGTCTCTGGACCTCCATGTCAATCAGTCACTGGAAAGGGGATATCCCAGTAAATGGGCATGTAACCTCCTGATGAATCGTCTCCCAATGGCCAGGAGAAATTGTTTCAAGAAGGGGCCAGGTATGAAGCACAACAGTGGGACAATGGGAACCCTATCCTGTTAAAGGAGACCTTGGTGGAGTGTCAACAGCATCCCTCCACCCTCATTCTTCACTTTGTTGAGTTCTAGTCACTGATTTTTCAGGACTTGGCTCTGGCCACATGTTCTTTGAGCACTTCTTTCCTTTTTAGCAGGTTAGGTGTCCCTCTGTCTTCAATAGCCTCTTGGACTTATCAACCTCCATCTCATCTCACTGTATTAATGGTCCTACCTGAATCTCTCTTCCACTATTCTTCATCCCTGGTGTCCTGGGATTACTTTTCTAATCTCTATCTACCATGGTTACCACCGCACACGGAACTTAATAGTGTTTCATAAAGTTGGGTCGAGTGGGTGAATGAAATCTTGGATCCTCCATTAGTTTGCTGTGTGATCAAGATCATATGCCTAACTTTGGTGAGCCTAAATTGCCACTTCTCTGAGTAGGGAATAATACCTGTCCACTGGTTCCTTAGTGTTACTGATGAGGTCAGTCCATCCAGCATTGTCTTAGCCATGAGCTTGAGACATGGCATGAAAACCAGATGTCGCTTTATCTCGCTCACCCTAGTGTAAGAGTCGGCCTGACGTTTCCCATAAGAAAGTCCTATGCAGCTTAGTTAGAAGTATCCCTCCTGCCCGGTCCCCTCTGTCAGCACCTTGGACAGCTCCCACACACCTTTCACAATGGCCTGAAGTCTGTCTATCAACTTCTCCTGAGTCTTAATTTTGCCTCCTGGAGCCACTCAGAGCAAGTCTGCTCTGCATTTGCCATGACAGTCCTTACAGATTGATTATTTCAGGGAGTGTTGCCATCTCATCTGCTGTTCTCACCTCTTGCTGACAGCTGCATCCAAACCTTTGAAATTTGAGTCTTGCTTGTCTCCCTCCTTCCTTCCTCAGTTGCCATCAGCTCCCTCTGTTCCCCAGATGAGCTAGAGCTGGAGGTTCACTGTTTGCGAAGTTCCCAGGAGAATGGTTCTCAGGAAGGTCTTTTGAGGACATTTGTGGAGTCATATCTCTGTTTTTCTAATCCTGCCGATCCAAGAACATTCCCACTTAGAGGGATCGACCTGCCCCTATTCTTCTCAAAAATATCTTCATGACAGATATTATCATATTCATAATTAGTGTGGGGCTTGTATGGATAAAGTATGATTACATTAGGATGACAAGGAAACCCCAGTGCATGAGGGGCTACGTATCTGGGGGTCGGGGATTAGCTATATGAGCTCAGGCAAATTTCTCTCTTTGTTCTGGGGGTGGCTCCTACAGCAATCACCAAGTGAGAGGAGTAAAGACAGAAGTGGGCAGAACAGCCAAATATCAGGACACGAATTAACAGATTTAGTGTTGCCTCTAATGGGAGGCAAGGGAGAGAGAACAATCAAGGTGACCCACAGAGCCTAGAGGAATTCAAGCATGTTGAATGGGGAAGAGGAACTTGCAAAGCCAATAGAGGAGCCAGGGAGGTGGAGGAAAACCAGGGGACCACAGAGTCCTGAGAGCCCACATGATTCTAGGTGATGGGAGTAGTCTTCACTGCTGAGGTACAAGTAAGATGGGGACTGAAAATTGTCCTTGGATTTCAGCAAAAGAGAGGTCAGCTGATGATCGCAGAGGCTTTTTTAAGCCCGTGATGGGGGTGGAAGACAGAGTGGAAAGAATTGAGGAGTAAGTGGGAGGGGAACATATGGGGACCACAAGGAGAGACAACTTTCTGGAAAACTTTGGCTGTGAGGAGGAGGAGAGAGGGCCACAGCTGCAGGAAGCATGGAGTGGAAGGAAGACATTTTAAAGTGGGGAGGACTTGGTTTGGGGAAGATGTGAGTGAGAAGGAAGGGCTGACTCCATAGGAGACAGACGGATGACTTGATACCCTGAAAAGACTAGGGAGAAGAGCTAGGGTGCAGGAGAAGGGACTGAGCCTGGCAGAGAAGAGCACCGCCTTGAATGTCATTCAGGTGTGTGTGTGTTGCTGTGGAAATCTCGCCCCGATTCACCAGGCCGCTGCTACTTCTCCTTCCCTCACCTGGGGCCAAAACACTTGCTAGATACCTGTGTTTTTTTTTAATGTTTATTTATTTTTGAGAGAGACAGAACACGAGTGGGAGAGGGGCAGAGAGAGAGAGGGAGACACAGAATCGGAAGCAGGCTCCAGGCTCCGAGCTAGCTGGCAGCACAGAGCCCGAAGCGGGGCTTGAACCCACGAACCATGAGATCATGACCTGAGCCGAAGTCGGACGCTTCACCGACCAAGCCACCCAGGTGCCCCAACACTTGCTAGATACCTGTTACCTAGCCCTCAATCCTCAGCAGCCTGAACTCCAAACTCTGCATGTGTCAGAGGCGGGGAGGAGAATGTCTCAGACTTCACAGGCTCGTCCTTAGTCATGGGGACTACACCTCTTACTGCCTCTGTTACTCACGCAGAGAGTGATCAGGCATGATGCTGACACCAAGATCCTTGCTCCCTCTCCCCTTTCAAGTGTCCACTGTCAGTGGACTTCCCAATTCTCAACCTCCTGGCCCATGTCAATTGTTTGTCTCTCTGTGTCCCCTCAGACCAGTGTCTCATTTCCCCTGGTCTAGCCCAAACGCCTCTGTGTCTGGGTCCAGAGTGAGTCAGCATTCTCTAACGTTCTTGGCCAAGGCCATGTTTCTTACAAAGGATGTGATTGGGCCCATTTGCCTGGTTTATGGAGATGCCTAAGGAGTCCATCTGCCCCACCTGTGTGCATTAAGTGGCTTGAGTGTCACTTGATCCGACTTCAAGATGTATGCCTAATTTCTATCAGTGTTAATAAAATGCTGACCTCACAAAAAATACCCAAGTGCTACATTTTCAAGAAATCCAAGAAGCGATGATTAGAAACACCAATTAACCAAGAGCTTTACTATGCTCCTATGTGTTTGTGCATAACTAACTTTCTAAAGACCTTGAGACAGAATCACAGACTTGTTTTTAAAGCGCCAAGAAACTGCAAGTCAATAAACATTCTAGTCCCGTGCCATCTTATACTCATCCCACCCAGTGATGATGAAATGCACACTGACAACAGCAATAAGGAAAATAATAACATTATCACAGGATCAATGTCTGTTGCTGGCTTCATAAATAAAGGACTTGGCTTCCCATTGATGTTTAATTTTTGTAAATGCCTCTGGAAATTTAAGTAGCAGTAGGAAAACATTATCCTGAGATAATGTTCAATTTCTCCTAACATAAGCTCTTAAACCTTGGACGTGTGCAGTTTTCAGTCTGCGGCAGATTCGGGAGAACAAATCTCTTTGGAACAGAGTGCGGGAGATTTATTTTAAATAGACTGGCTTTAGTGCTACAGGTCTAGGGGACAGGAAGAGAAGGTGGTTAGAACAACAGAGCAGAGAAATCCAGGAAGCCCACTTTTTCCATGGCTTGTTCTGAGGTACCCCTCCTCAGAATGGGGGGACTCTTTCTCCTCTATTCAATGTCCTGTGGCTGCCGCCACGGCACATCCCACATTTGTACAAGGGGATGAGTGCGGAGGTTCTGAAGGGGTCACCTGTCTCTGCGGGACACTGTGATGTCTTAGCGTTTTGTTCCCCCTTGTTGTCTCTCAGCGGCTCTGGCAAATGACTCAGATCAATCCCTGGGGCTGTATAATCAGCACCTGGCTTGAATAACAAATGAACTCCTGCTAGCTGTACCCTAGGAAAAGCATTAGTGTACTTTGAAGCCACAGAATCATAGATATTAAGGCTGAAAGAGAGCCTCCTCTGGAGATCTAATCTAGAATTCCTCAGAAGGAATTCTGAAGATCCAGCTCAGGGGGTAGGGAAGTGACATCCAAGGCTACTCATAGATTAGTGTTTCTCAGACTTGAACTTGCACAGAACCGCCTGGGGCACCTTGAAAACACAGACTGCCTGGCCCCAGCCTTAGTTGCTGCTTCTGTAAATCTGGGGGTGGGGCCAGGAATTTGCATTCTTTTTTTTTTTAGTTGTTGAGAGAGAGAGAGAGACAGACAGAGAGAGAGAGTGCTGGTGAGGGAGGGGCAGAGAGAGGGAGACCCAGACTCTGAAGCTGGTTCCAGGCCCTGAGCTGACATGGAGGCTTGAACTCATGAATCACGGGATCATGACCTGAGCCAAAGTCGGACGTTTAACTGACTGAGCTACCTGGTTGTCCCTGAATTCTAACGAACTCCAGGGTCATGGTCAAACTTTCCATCTTGGTCTTGGAAGGCTACACTTTCAGAATCACCAGAATCACTGGACTCTCTTGATTTCATGATCCGTATGCTCCCGTTTTCAGCTAACAGATGAGCTTCTGCAACCTACGGGGTCAAGGAAGAGCAGAGATACCCACATTTCCCTACAGAAGCTCATTCCTTTATAAGAGACTCTGCATGGTTTTCGCCCTGGTAGGAGTCAGCTGCATTCCTCACCATGACCTCAGGGCCTACTCCAAAGACACGTGGGCTTGGAAAGATACAGGGATTTCTCACCTATCACAGCCTCTAAACTCAAGTCTTTTAACTTGGGAGACCTGTCACCTTCCTGGGAATCTGAAATAGAAAGGCAAACTTGTGAAGGCCTCTCTGATGTCTGAACAGTGGATTTGCGCTCACCATGGCCATCGTTCAAGTGCCAAGCAGACCTGACAGTGATGAACGATGCTGGATTGCACTGAAATTCCAGCAAAGCTAGAAGATGGAGACCCCAGCCACAGAGCCCGGGGCCTCTGGCCTTTCTTGTCAAGGCATGTGTGGGACAGGGAGACAGTTGAAACACTGACGGGTAAGCAGCAAGGAGAGGAAGTGGAGGGAAAGAGGCAGCAAGGTGGACGAGGCCCCATGGGTACTTAACGCACTGAGGCAGTGATGAGATAAAGGGTCAGCTGGAGGGGAATGAAGGCTGGAGAACAGCGAGAGGATTTCCTTCAGTCTTGAGAATTTTAGACACTTACTCCACCTCCCTTCCTCCCTGACGGACAAATCTCAGGAGAAACTCCATTTGCCTCAGAATGTTCCAGCCCCACCTGGAACAGTAGCGAGAACAGTCAGGCTCTTTGCAGAGGTACTCATTCCAAATATTCTTGTCTGCACTCTCTCGCTGGGAAAATTCAAAATCAAAAGGCTGGAATTGTCAAGTCATTGTCCTGCTTCTTTCTGTCAATTTCTGGTCTGCAGCCAGAGTGAAATTCCCCCTTTGTTTTAATTCCTTACATCATTTGCGTTTTGTCTGCTTTCTCACTGGCTCTTTGTTCCTTTCTGGGGAATTCAGATTTCTGCTCCTCCATCCACCTTCCTTTCCGGTCTTTGGCTTTTAAGAGCAGACTGCATAGGTGGTTAAGAAACAGGAGGCTTCAGGGCCACCGCTTCCCCCACGCAACTTGCGCTTCAGGCGAAATGAGACCCCCTCTCTTCTATTTTGCTTAATGTAAATGTTACTGACACGTAACCTGCGTGCAGGAAAACACACAAATCCTACATTTTCAGCCTGATGGATTTTCACAGAGTGAACACATGACGGACCAGCCCTCAGATCAAGAATCAGAACGTGTCCACTCCCCGCTCTCCCACCCCCAAGCCCCTGCCCTCAGGAATATCTATCATCCTGACCTGTAACACCACACATTAACTGTGACTGTTTTTTAGCTTTGTGTAAATGGAATCATTCAATACATACCAATTTATGGCTGGCTATTTTTCTCAGTATGATGTTTTTGAGACTCATTTATGTTGTTACATGCACTTGTAGTTCCTTTTTTTTTTTTAATCGTTCTCTCTCTCCTTTTCTCTCTCTGAATAATGGACGTTTCATGCCTTATTTATTCTACTATTGATGGACATTTGGGTTTTTCCAGTTTGGGACTGTTATGAATTTTGCTGCTATTAACTTTTTTTAAATGTATTTTTCTTTGGGTTATTTAAATTTTTGTTTTGAGTAGACTTCAGGCCCGGCACAGAGCCCCATGCAGGGCTGCTATTAACATTTTTTTAAATGTACTTTTCTTTGGGTTATTTAAAATTTTATTTTGAGTAGGCTTCAGGTCCAGCACAGAGCCCCATGCAGGGCTTGAACTCACGATCCTGAGATTGATCTCAAGACCTGAGCTGAGATCTAGAGTCAGACCCTTAGCCACCTGAGGCACCCAGGAGCCCCACCATACTTTTCTGTTAACATGAATCCTCTCTCTGTTGGATTTGTATGTAAGAGTGGAAGGAGCTGCCACAGATGGGCATTTCCACAGCTTTAGTCCATGCTGCAAAATGGTTTTCTAAAGTTGCTTAACCAATTTATTGTCCCACTAGGAAAGTACAAGAATTTTCTTTGCTCTACAGCCCCACCAACATGTAAGATTTTTAATTTTAGTCATTCTGGTAGGTGTGTGTTCATAGAGAATTGTGGATTTAATTTGCACTTCTCCTGTAGCTAGTACAATTGAGCAATTGCTAATGTGTTTGCTGGTTATTTAAATACCTTTTTGGTGAAGTACCTCTTAAGTATTTTATCCATTTACAAAATCAGATGATCTGCTTTTTCTTATTGCTTTGTAGGAGTTCTTTGTAATCGTGGGTATGAATTCTTAGATGGATTTTCTAGAGCAAGTGTCTTACCTTCCCTCTCTTCATTTAACTCCCTACTTTACAGCTTTCAAAGTCATACTTTAAACTGTAGCTCAAATGTCACCTATCCAGTGACTTCTTCCCCATTTTCTTTCTTCCAGGGTCATTATCCCAACCTTGACTTCCTACAGCGTCTAAAACCCTCTCATAGCAATTGTCACTTTAGCTACAATGATCCATTTTCTTACTTTTCCCTTCCAGTCCTCGAGCACCTGAGGAACAGACTACTCTAAAGGAAACGGTGGCTCCTATTTTCATGGAAGATTTGGATATTTTGTTTGTTTTTTACTTTTTAATTATCTGTGTCCTAACTTTCTGCTATGTGTATAACCTTCATAATGGTAAAAAATATACTTACATTAAGGAGAAAAAGAAATGTATGTAATAGTGTACCCTTCTCCCTGCCTTATCTCCAACACTGCGAGTTGGATACCTATCTAGCAGAAATTTCAATTGACATGTTAAGAAATGAGATCCTCATTTCACCTTCCCATACCGGCCGAGTTTCTTTCCTCGACTCTGTGACAGGTGTGGGACAGCAGTACTATTGCTCAGGATAGCAGAGATTTGCTCTAGCTTCTAAATTTGCCTTTATTCCCTTCTCCCACATCCAAACCATGCTTTCTAGCTTTACTGTCTTTGCCTCTTTTCTGTTCTCTTGCAAAATTATAATAGCTTCTAAATGGCTTCTCTGCTCATCTTTGTCAAGGAAAACATTAAACTTGGTAGACAGGTAAGGAAGACTTCATTCAAGGTTAGGTAATAAAGACAAAGATTATTGCCTTAGGGGAGAAAGTAATTCAGAACCAAAAGATGGGGAGTTTTTAAGCACTGGGTAGAATCTTCCTGGAAGATTTTGAGGGCAGGTCGGTCACTGTGATTGCGCCTCTGTATTTGCTAATTGGTGTTTATCAAAGTCAAGGCTTTTATCCTGCAGCAGAGATTGGGAGCTGACTTTTATCTTCTCTTGAGGATTGCATTTCAAAGGGATGACTCCCAGGTCCTTGCAGAAGACATTCCTGAGTTGTAATTGGCTGGGAGAAGAGTTAAATCTCAAAGGGGCAGAAGGAGAATTTCCAATCACTGGTTTTCTAAAGAAGATGCTCTAAGAAATGGGAGATTGGGACTTATAGTCAGAAAGAAAGCCTGTCTTAAGTTCAGTCAAACCAAGGGCAAATGTTAGTCTGGTTATGCTCACCTCAATTGAAATGTCAGAATTTAAACTCAGTTTTAACATTTTATCTCTTTGTTCGACAACCTTCCATGGCTCCAGACTAAACACCAGAGGAGCTCTAAACTCACACATACAATTAAAGAGCCTCTGTGCTCTCACCTGAGCCTCCCCTGAGGTGGCACTGGCCTGAGCATTCTGGAAAAATCTCTCTCTGGATCAGTAGATCAGCCACTGGGAGCCCAGAGGAAGATCATAAATGGGTGTCATCCTCTGGGGCTGGGGCCAGAGTCCCTGCCTCTCTCTGTAAACTCTGCCTGGCAGTGTGAGCTCTGAACCCAGTCACTGCCCCTGGTCTGCTCCCCACCTCTCTGTTTGAGGATATGGACACTGAGAGGTGAGGCAGAGCCATGAGAACCAACTCAGCAAAGGCTACTATACATGCCATCCGGGCTCTCTTCCTTGCTTTCTTGTAAGTGAGGGTAATGACACAATTAGTTGTATTTATTGATCTCTCTCTCTCTCTCTCTCTCTCTTTTATTTTTTAATTTTTATTTCTGAGAGAGAGAGAGAAAGAGAGACAGCGTGAGCAGGAGAGGGTCAAAGAGAGAAGGAGACACAGAATCTGAAGCAGCTCCAGGCTCTGAGCTAGCTGTCAGCACAGAGCCCAACGCGGGGTTCGAACCCACAAACTGTGAGATCATGATCTGAGCCAAAGTCAATGTTCAACTGACTGAGCCACCCAGGCACCCCTCTATTGATCTCTTAATATGAGATTATGGCAACCATTTTACATCATCTTAGTACTTTATAGATACTGCCTCTAATACTCTCACTGTTAGATACAGTGACCCCTGTGTTAAAGATGAAGGAACAGAGGCAGAGGGAGTGTAACAAAGAATCACAGAATGTAAATGGGGTGATATGTCTTAGGCTGGGTGAGGGTAGAGCAAGAGAAATAAGACCAGGTAAATTCCACAGTCATTACTCTGCCAGCCGGATGTGTTTCCAGGGAAGACAGGCCTTTCCCATCAGGTAGGTGCTCAGAGGGTGACCTCCTTACTGGCCATCTGACGGCTGCATCATGTCAGGGTCATTCTGGCAAAATTCTGTGACTTCTCCTTATTTTGGAGACCACCCAGGCCCCACCAAGTTCAAGGTTGTGAGCCAATCAGTTTCCCGTGCTTTTTCTCTGAAGGTCAAGGAGTGGACATGGCTCTCTTTAATGTTCCCTGAATGACAAGGACAATCTAAGATTCTCTATATTCTGTTCCACTGAAGACACAGAACTCAATTGAAAGACTGTAACACATTTAAGTGTCTGAAATTCAATCTGGACTTGAAGCCTCGGTATCTAATGCACATTTGGAGAAGTCATTGTTTTCTCTCTTGCATTTCGAGGGCGGAACCACCTTCCTACTTCCTCTGGTTCCCAAGAAAATGACAATGACTCTTCACCCTGCCTGTCCATAGATTCGGGGCTGCCTTCAACTTCTGCTGTGTGCAGGGCTTGGCTCCTTTTTAATTCTTAGGGCTGCTTTTTTTGGGTCCCACTTTTCATGACTCTCGGCTGTACTTTTCTTAATAAAGGGACAAGCGGCTGAGGGATTAGTAACTATAGTTACCATTTATTAGGCACTTTATCAGTTAAGGCTTTTAATAGCAAACAATCAAAACTGGCTTGAGCAGAAGGGTAATTTATTAAAGGATATTAGCTTGCACACAGACTCTCCTACCAGGCTAAAGAACAGTTTGGAAGCTGGGCAGCCAGGAACAATATCCAAAGTCTCACTACAAAACCTGAGGTAATGAGGCCATTATATCTGCTTCTGCCAGCCATAGCACCACAGCCTCAACTGCTAATGTTGAACACTAGGAGCCACGTCTAATTCTCCCTGTGTCGACAGTGAAAGGTAAATAGCCTTCTTGTTATCTTACGGTGAGAAGTGAGGTTCAGAGACGTTAGGTGGCTTGTTTCCAGAGTCAGCTAGAAATTCTCAACTGTAAGTTCAGTGAGTATGGGGGCTATGTCGATTTTGCTCACCGGTGCAAGCTCAGAGCCTGGTACAGTGCCTGGTCTAGAGTAGCTACTGATTATCCTTGTGGCATGAATAGTTGGGGGACGTGGTGCACATCGGTGTGGTTACTTTCCCCGCTTTCTTCGGTACCAGAGCCTGTGTTTCTGGCCACAGGCTGGGCGAATCACTCAGGAGTAGGCGACCATAGTGTTGTATCTTCCTGGCTGTGGTGATTGGTTCCAAAGTTTGAAGGCTGTGAGTTTGGCTAGATGCCCCATTTTATGGAACAAGACTGAGAGCCAGCATGCAGAGAGAAGTGAAAACAGGATTTATGATTCAATTACCCTGCATGATATGAATATGGGCTCTTTTATAAGCAAGTACTATTGCTCCGGTCAAGAAAGACAGGTTCAAAGTGGTGATTGATTAAGAAAGGGGTTTAGTGTGGATGGAAACTCTACTGTCCCATTCGATGTATGTGCTGCAATAAATAGTCCAGAACTGGGTCCAAATATATGTCTTCTTGGTCATTCTTCCTCTCTCCTTGGGAAGACCCCAGGCTCCTTGCCTCACCTATATTTAAAAGGAGACTTTATTACCTGCCCTTAGTTTCTCCACCTCCAAACTCTTGCTTAGTGAGTATCTCTGAGATCTGTTTGTCGGGATACCTGCTGGGTCAAGGATGTGATGATGATGATGGATAGAGGAAAGCAGCCTTCAAGGTGGACAGTGCAGGTGCTGGTGACCTTGGCTGGTTTCAGGCTGTGTGAGAACCCCGTACAGGAAGCAGTCTGTTGTGCGAGGCTCTTATGTGGCCAGGAACAGAGCACTCATTCGGGACAGCCCTGGTAGTGGGACTGTTGTGAAGTTGTCCGTGTTGTCAAGTTGTCTGTGAGTTGCCTGGAAGGCCTCTTGAAGTAGCACAGCCGTAGCATGGGGTTCTGTGAATACCGGGGTGTAATTTGGGAATTAGATGGTCACGCCACCCAAGATAGCGCTTGGCTCAGACCATCTTGGCACATTCTCGTAGTCAGGAGGCTCCTTCCTAATCAGGACTTGGCCGTCCATCCTTTGTTTCCACTCTAGCTCCAGCACGGCTGATCCTCTCCCTCATTACTTCCACGGACCAGTGGCTAGCCCACAGATTAGCTTCTTGGGGACTGGTATCATTCCTAATCCAATCAGTTCTTGCAAGGGGACCAATGTCACATGGTATGAGCCTCGTGACTTATTTGCAAGCAACCCCTTGGGCTGTTTCTTCTGCAGGGTGGAACCAGGAGGGAAAGGAAAACATTCTAAAGCTTGTAGTCTGCCTTACAAATGATTTGATTATAATCTTACTTCAAAAAGCAGCTTGAGTTACTCTATAAAGAATTAGTCTTGAGATTCATTAGTGTATCAGGTACTAGCCATGCACCAAACCACTTCCTCTCTCAAATTCTCTGATTCTGGTATGTTTGTGGCCTTTCACATCAAGCTTATGCTTCTGTGTCTCTCTGTCTTGTTGCTTCAGGAATTTCTCTGAGGCCAAAAAGGTACTCCATTACAATCTGAGCAGTGGAGGAATGAATAAGTCCTTTCCCCAGAGCAACCCTTCACCAACTGGGACAGAGAGATAGTGGAGGAGTCCCTGGTCCTCCCTGTCTTTGGAGATGTGTTCTCTGTGGTTCTGTTACACATCCCCAATGGAATTGACCCCTAGTTGCTCACAGAGGAAAGCAGCAATTAGTGCATTCCATAAGAACTTTTCTCTCTTCTCTGTCTCATTCCCTTACTTTTCCTTCCTGGGACCGCCCCTTAAATAAATCGCCTGTACCCAAGCTTTTGTCTAAAGCTTTCATGTTTTTACACCAATTCTCTGACCCCACATGGGTGTCCTCCAAGTCAGTTTGACTCACACACCAACTAGCCGGTGTTAACGTAGACCCCACGATCCTAATACCTTCACAATACTGCCCTACTCCAGGGATCACCTGCAAACCTCAGGGTAACCTGAACTTCTGACCTACTGGGCATAAAGTCAGAAACTTTCAGGATCTCCTCAGGTTTGATAATTTGCTATAAAACCTCATAAACCTCATTGAAAGTGCTGTAGTTATGGCTGCAGTTTTATTATAAAGCTGCCATGTGGAAGGAATGACCAGGGCAATTTCTAAGAAGCAGCAGAGCCTCCACACCCTCTCCTAGAATAGTCTGAGCACATCACTTATCTTGTGCATCAATGTGTTCAACCAGGAAGCCTCACAGAGCTTTGATATCCAGAGTTATTATTAGAGTTTCATTACATGGGCATTATTATTTATTATTATGGATTAACAATTATTATTAACTCATTGGCCACAAGATGGAACTTAATCTCCAGCTCCATTCTCCTCTGCAGAGGTTGGGCTGGCCCATAATTACAATACTCTAATTATGCGGTTAGTCTTTCTGGTGACCAGCTCCAGTCCTGAGGCTCTATATGGGCTTCTGCTAGGAGTCCCTTCATTAGCATAACCAAGCCACTCCTGTCACTAAGAGACTTTCAAGAGTTTTTGAAAATCTGCCAAGAACTGGGGACAATGGCCAAATATATTAATTGTGCTGTACTTTGTGAGTAATTTCAACTGGAACAAAAAGTTGTTATACTTACATCCAATACCTGTAAAAAGTACTTTGTTGTGAGGTTTCAACATTCCCTCATGGGTGGCAGGGTAGAAAGTCACAGAAGTTTGATGGGACAATATCATTGAAGTCCTTATATCCCATGCTTGTAGTGGAAACCAATGACAATCCCTTCAATTCTCTGAGTAAAGAGTAAGTGAATGAATGGATTGGTCTTACAGGCCAATGAGAACCTCATACAAAGCTAGGAATCATGAATAAGACTTCCTGGGGGCACCTGGGTGGCTCAGTTGGTTAAGAAGTTGACTTTTGATTTCCACTCAGCTCGTGATCTCTTGGTTTGTGGGTTCGAGCCCCATGTCAGGCTCTGTGTGGACAGTGCAGAGCCTGCTTAGGGTTCTCTCTCTGTATCTCTGCTCCTCCCCCACTCTCCCTCTCTATCTCAAAATAAATAAACAATTAAGGGGAAAAAAAGACTTCCTGGAGTGCCATTTGGGCACCTGTTCTGAACAGCAGTCACTACTGAGACTCAGATCCCTGGAGACTTCGAGAGCCCTATCCATGTTCATCAGCAAAGGACTCAACTTAATGCCCGTTTGTAGGGAAACTTCACTTCTGTTTCCTAAGTCTCGTGATCCTGCCCCTCCTAGCATGCTTCTGAGCCTCCAAAACACTCTGTCTCCCTGCGTCTGTGTACCTCCTGGAGACTCTGAGCCTTTCTCACCTCTCTACTTGATGGAGAATGCCGCTGTTCCCACTGTCCTTCCCCACCCTCCACTGCACCCAAGCCCTCCCCGGCCTTCTCATCGCCAGACCTTCCATCCATCAGTTTCCATTTCCCAGGCTTAAGTATGTTCCCTCAGTAGCTCTTTTACTTTCCCAGAAGGCCCAGCCATTGGGTCTGTGTCTTCCTTCCTGCCATGCTGGACTTTCTTTCCTTCTGAATCATAGGGAAGGCAGCCTGGTGCTTCTCTGCCCCATCGCCACTCATCTTAGTTACTTGGCTTTTCACGATGAGGCTTCATTGTAAGTTTTACTGATGGACTTCTGTTATGCCACAGGAACCCATCTTGAATCAATTAAAATCAATTAATCACACTGTGATTATCTTTAATGGTGGGATGGCTCCTACACATGGCAAATAACCATTCACATATGTTGCAATTAATATTTTTACCCCCTTTTGTTGACAAATGATCTATTGTACTTAGAATTAATTAAATGTTAGCATGGTCCCAATTAATATTGCATTAACAATAAAAAATGCCTTGATTGTCAATACTGAGCAAAATCTGTGACAATCTGCCACTTTAATTGTGCGGCGTATCTTATTTTAGCACATGGGGGCCTAACCTTTTCCCAAATATAGTGGATGATGTGGTCGAAATGTGAGGCCATGTTTAAAGCCATTGAAAACCTTAAGAGTTTTGGCTCTGACTTGAGATCATCAGGGAAAATAAAATCTTGTTCCCCTGGAGAGAGTTGTCTACCCTCCACTGTCTCTATTTTGCTAAACCAAGATTTGATGTCTCTCGACTGGCATTACTTTATATATCATCTCTTTTTATTTTATTCAATATTTTATATTATTTTTGTCTCTTCTCTAATGCTGTCTCATTCTCTCACCTCGAGTGTTTCTTTTACCTAAAAGCTAGTATGCTATAAATTTCAAATTGTGTATTTCAGTTTTTCCCTCAACCTTTTATCTTTGAGATGCATCTAAGTAGGTATGTGGGTCCTTTTCATATGCAAACATAATATTGATCCCTGCTCTCATTTGTATGCATTCAAATTGTTTCCAACTCTGCTTTTATAAGCAACGCTGGGATGAATATATTTATGCATGTGAATTTGGGTACCTGTATAAGATATATTCCTTGGAGACAGTAATCATTGGGTCATAGGGCAGATACACACTGTACTCCAGAATTAATCAATTTTGTATAGGAAGAAATGGAGATCTTGAGATGGTAAGCAATTTTTTCCCCCAAGTCAGGTTTGAAGCTGAGCTTGACCTCAGATCTTCTGAATCTTAGGGAAATTCATATTTCACAATATGGTATTCCATCTCGATTTCCCTGTGTTTCCTGGAATGGTCTAAGTCAAATCTTCAGTATGATAGCCTCATTGTGTTATAGCCTGGAACCTTCCTCATTTTGGTCATCTTAAGTAGAGACAACATTCAATCTATAAGTTGCAGTTGACACAGAGAAACATGTAAGTGCTATCAGGCAGTGGCATTGGGAATGTAAGCCCCAAACTATTTTCTTCAAAAAGATCTGCCTTTTTTGGGCAAAGGCCTACAAAACCACCCAAATATTTTAGAGATCTAACAATAATTAATCTGAGATCTCAAAGTTCCTCTTGCAAAAGGGGGCAAAGCATTGCTTTAATAATCAAACTACGTAACTCCTACATTTCTCTTTACATGAAAGCATGCCCTAAGGGTGTATATGTGTTTATTTCTGAGCGGTATATAATGATATAAATCATCTAAGCTTTTGAGTTGTCCCTGGAACTTTATATTTCTTTTGGGTGTTTGAAGAAGGCTTGACTGCTAAAATGTCATCTTGAGATACATTATTCTCCCTCCCTATGTCCCCTGCCTCTGTTCACATTCATTCTGTAAGAGTTAATTGAGCAACTACTGAATTCAAGCAGTGGATAAGAAGAATGATACACATCTCTTGTCCCTGTAATACAAGGCGGAAGGAAATGAGTGACAAATTTGTGTGTGGAGCCAAGTGCTGTGAGTGACCTGAGGGGAGAGCCATGAGTCAGGGAGACTGAGGGATGAGCAGGGTGGTGGGACCTAAGCTGAGCTTTAACAGAGGTGTAGGAGGTGGTCAGGCTGAGGGAGGAAGGCAGGCATCACAAGTACTGTAGACATCACAGCCTTTCCTCCTCCCTCTGCACTGGCACCCCCCACCCCTTCTCCTGCCCCTACAATAGCCATGTTCAGAAATAATCCAGCATCCCTGAGGGAAGAGGAACAAATGTTCTACACTGCACCATGCTAAGCACACCCCTCCAGTACTTGTGCCTGTGAAATGCATTTCACGGCTCATCTGTTCCCTAAATGAGATGTGAAAGCAGTTTACACCTCGTTTACATTTGTGCTGTTTTACCAAACAGCGGAGATACAGCTCCATCCCAAGTAATGAAATGAGGTCGTTCACCCCTTTCTCTCCTTGGATTGAATCCACCCAGCTTTTCAGGTCCTTCCCAGGCTCCAGTGGCTTCAGGCAACCAGGAATTTACTAAGTGTTGGGAGAGAAGGTGCAGGGCTTAGAGGTATAGGCAGCAACTAGGGTTTAGTTCCTTGTAGGTGGGGGCACATGGCCTTTCTTTCAAACCAACAATTTATAATTTCCTTAAGTAAAATGGAGAAATCATAAATGGACAGCTAAAAGAATTTTAACTTCTGCATATACCTATGTAACCAACACTCAGATTAAGATATAGAACATCGGTCTTACCCCTGGACATTTTCTCATGTCCCTTTCCAGTCAGTGGCCTCCCTCCCCAAAGATATCCTCCATTCTGACGTTTATCACCAGGTCCGTTGTCCTTATTATAGAACTTCAAATACACAAGAGCATGTAATGTATACTCATTGGCTCAAACAATGTCTGTGAGGTTCATGTGTCTTGTTGCATGTATTGGCAGCTCATTCCTTTGAGTTTCTGAGTGGTCTCCCATTACCTGAATGAAGCACAGTTTAGTTGTGCTTCTGTTGATGGACATTTGCGTTGTGTTCTGTTTTTGTCTATCCTAAGCAAAGGTGCCTTGAATATTCTTGCACAAGGTTTTAACGGACATAGACATTCAGTTCTCTCAGGCACTCAGTTAGGAGTGGAATTTCTGGGATGTAGTGTCAACATGTTGTAACTTTATTAAAAACTCCCCAACCGTTCTTCAAAGAGAGTGTGCCGTTTCACACACCCACCAGGAGCGGATGCCAATTCTGGTTGCCTTTGGTGATTCAAAGTAATGAGATTGTGTAAATGTAGCACTGTGAAGTAGCACAAACTCATTTAAGGAACTTGAGATGACAGACAAGGTTGAAAATTTGGAAAGAGAACTGGAACATGAAAAGAATTCTGTGCATGGAGCAGTACTGCCCTCACTCATATCTCTTCAATGTCCTGATTTTGCCTACAACTCACTACATTTAAAAAAGCACAGTACATTCTGTCTTCTCTAAACCACATGCCTATAGGGTGTAAGAAGTGAGTCCTAGGAGCCATTCACCAAACATGGATAAGGTCTCTAATTTTGGACAACCTGATAAATGAATATTTATATCTTATTTCCATCTAATTTTTTGTGCTTCATAATTAATGGAGTCCAGCATTTTGTTATTTGTTTATCGACATTTGTATTTTTTTCTTAGTGGCTTGACTTCATCTCCTGTGCCAATATTGTCCAGTGTTTTCTTCCTGGTCATGTTTATATGGTTGTATGTTGGCTATCGCTTGGCACATATTTTGCGAATATTCCTCTCATTTTGCTGTTTAGCTTTCCTTTAGAAAAATGGCTTTTGTTATTAAAAATGCTTACTTGCTCATCCTGAAACACTTAAGCAGTGGAGAAAGGATCATGGAAAGGTAAAAATTCTTCCAAATGCCACTCTCCAAAGACAAAACAAAAACAAAACCCAGAGATAATAAGGTTCTGGTTAAAATTGCTTCTGATATTTCTCAATGCATATAGAGAGAAAACTAACTAGATATGTTGGCAGAAGTTGAGAAAAATTGCCAAAAAATAAACATAAATTACAGTTAAAAGGGTTATACTTAAGATAAGTAGTTCTTTATTTCAAAATATATGAATCTTCAGAGATTCTTTATGAAAACATTTATGAGTTTGGAAAAATGTTGGAATCATATATTTTAACTTTGGAAGATTTCTTTGGCAATCTTTCCTATAAAATGTGAAGAATTAGCAAATATACCCTTTTCTCTTATTTCCTTGACACTGCTGATTTTATTCGTTACCTTATTTTAATGTTACCAAGCTTTATAACATTTATAGCCTTTTCTCAACTGTGATTCCCACCGTGGTCAATTTTTTTTCTATTTTAAAACACACCATCAGCATTTCTTTTACCTTGGCGTTGCATTTATATTGACTTTACTTTGGTTTATTGCTATTTATATTCATTTTATTATTCTAATAATTTTCTTCATGAAGGGCTCGCAGTGTTAGATTTCCTGAATTCTTGCATCTTTTGGAATATTTCTTAGTTGTGTGCATACTTGGAGGACGCCTTGGCTAGGTATCCAATTAATAAGTATGCCGTCTTCTCCCTCAGAACTTTATTGTCTACTGCAATGAGATGTTGCTTAGATATTGCTGAGCTCAACAAGAGCCTCTCTGACTCCCTCCCCAGCACACAATTACACACTCCGTAAGCCTGTCTGTAACTTTCTCTTCCTGCCTTGATGCCCACCTGAGTTTTCCCTTTTTAAATATGTATAGTTTGATGATTACTCTGGAGATTACAGCATCTGTCTTTGATGTGTCAAAGTCTAATGTTATTTGAAACTATTATCCTTTTCCTGGACAATGTTAAAAAATGTACTTCTATTCAGTCTTCTATCAATTCATAGGCTATTATTGCTGGGCATTTTAATGGACTATGTTTTAAACACAATACTAATAATCATTATGACTAAAACACAATTAACAATAGTGATTATTTTTATTGTTATTGTTATTTTAAATGTTTATTTTGAGAGTGGGAAAGGGGCAGAGAGTAAGGGAGAGAGAGAATCTGAAGTTGGCTCTGTCAGCCCAGAGCCTGATGCAAGGCTCAAACTCAGGAACCATGAGACCATGACTGGAGCTGAAATCAAGAGTAGAGCACTTTACCGACTGGGCCACCCAAGTGCGCCTGTTACCGTTATTTTATACAGAGAGTATTCATTTTAGTTTTTTTTTTTTTAACAAATAGTTTATTGTCAAACTAGTTTCCACATAACACCCAGTGCTCATCCCCACAAGTGTCCTCCTCCATGCCCGTCCCTCCCTCCCCCCACATCCATCAGTCCTCAGTTTTTGTCAGCATTTAAGAGTCTCTAATGGTTTGCCTCTCTCCGTTTCCCCCACCATTTCCGCCCTTCTTCTCCCCCTTGGTCCTCTGTTAAGTTCCTCCTAATCCTCCTATACGGGCACACATATGATATTTGTCCTTCTCTGCCTGACTTATTTCGCTCAGCATAACACCCTCAAGGTCCATCCATGTTGCTACACATGGCCAGATGTCATTGTTTCTCATTGCCACGTAGTATTCCATGGTATAGATAAACCACATCTTCTTGATCCATTCATCTGTTGATGGACACTTAGGCTCTTTCCAGGTTTTAGCTATTGTGGAGAGTGCTGCTATGAACATTGGGGTACATGTGCTCTTATGTATCAGCATTTCTATATCCTTTGGGTAAATTCCTAGCAGTGCTATTGCTGGGTCATAGGGGAGTTCTGTTGTTAGTTTCCTGAGGAACTTCCACACTGTTTTCCAGAGGGGCTGTACCAGTTTACATTCCCACCAACAGTGTAGGAGGGTGCCCGTTTCTCCACATCCTCGCCAGCATCTAGAGTTCTCTGATTGGCTCATTTTAGCCACTCTGACTGCCGTGAGGTGGTATCTCAGTGTGGTTTTGATTTGTATTTCCTTGATGAGGAGCGATGCTGAGCATCATTTCATGTGTCTGTTGGCCATCTGGATGTCCTCTTTGGAGAAGTGTCTGTTCATATCTTCTGCCCATTTCTTCACTGGGTTGTTTGTTTTTTGGGCGTGTAGTTTGGTGAGTTCCTTGTAGATTCTGGATATCAACCTTTATCTGATATGTCATTTGCAACTATCTTTTCCCATTCGGTTGGTTGCCTATTAATTTTCTGGGTTGTTTCCTTGGCTGTGCAGAAGCTTTTAATCTTGATGAGGTCCCAACAGTTTATTTTGGCTCTTGATGCCCTTGCTTTTGGGGATGTGTTAAGTAAGAAGTTGCTGCGGTGGAGGTTAAGGAGGTTGTTTCCTGCTTTCTCCTCAAGGGTGTTGATAGTTTCCTGTCTCACGTTCAGGTCCTTTACCATTTTGAGTTTATTTTTGTGCATGGTGTGAGAAAATGATCTAGTTTCATTCTTCTGCATGTCGCTGTCCATTTCTCCCAACACCATCTGTTAAAAAGGCTGTCTTTTTTCCATTGGATATTCTTTCCTGCCTTGTCAAAGATTAGTTGGCTGTATACTTTTGGGTCCACTTCTGAGTTCTCAATTCTGTTCCATTGGTCTATGTGTCTGTTTTTGTGCCAATACCATACTGTCTTGATGATGACAGCTTTGTAGTAGAGGCTAAAGTCTGGGATGGTGATCCCTCCCGTTTTGGTTTTATTTTTCAGGATTACTTTGGCTATTCGGGGTCTTTTGTGGTTCCATACAAATTTTTGGATAGTTTGTTCTAGTTTTGAGAAGTATGCTGGTGCAATTTTGATTGGAATTGCATTGAATGTGTAGAGTGCCTTAGGTAGTAATGACATCTTAACTATATTTATTCTTCCTATCCATCAGCATGGAATGTTTTTCCATTTCTTTGTGTCTTCTTCAATTTCCTTCATAAGTTTTCTATAGTTTTCATCATACAGATCTCTTGTATCCTTGGTTAGGTTTATTCCGAGGTATTTTATGGTTTTTGTGCAATTGTGAATGGGATCAGTTTCTTGATTTCTCTTTCTGTTGCTTCATTGTTGGTGTATAAAAATGCAACCCATTTCTGTACGTTGATTTTGTACCCTGCAACTTGGCTGAATTCTTGGATCAGTTCTAGTAGGCTTCTGGTGGAGTCTGTCGGGTTTTCTATGTAGAATATCATGTCATCTGCGAAGAGGGAAAGTTTGACTTCCTCTTTGCCAATTCTGATGCCTTTGATTTCCTTTTGGTGTCTGATGGCTGATGCTAGGACTTCC
Source organism: Proteles cristata cristata (assembly GCA_017311185.1). NCBI lineage: Eukaryota > Metazoa > Chordata > Mammalia > Carnivora > Hyaenidae > Proteles > Proteles cristata. The sequence goes on along the minus strand of JAESUZ010000067.1, from coordinate 1,857,008 downwards.
AGCACTACGTTAAACAGCAGTGGTGAGAGTGGGCATCCCTGTCGTGTTCCTGATCTCAGGGGGAAAGCTCTGAGTTTTTCCCCCGTTGAGGATGATGTTAGCTGAAGGCTTCTCATAGATGGCTTTGAGGATGTTTAAGTAGGTTCCTTCTATCCCAACTTTCTCGAGAGTCTTTATTAAGAAGGGATGCTGTATTTTGTCAAATGCTTTTTCTGCATCTATTGACAGGATCATATGGTGTTTATCTTTTCTTTTATTGATATGATGTATCACATTGATTGATTTGCGAATGTTGAACCAGCCCTGTAACCCAGGAATGAATCCCACTTGATCTTGGTGGATGATTCTTTTTATATGCTGCTGGCTTCGATTTGCAAGGATCTTGTTGAGAATTTTTGCATCCGTATTCATCAAGGATATTGGCCTGTAGTTCTCTTTTTTTGCTGGATCTCTGTCTGGCTTGGGAATCAGGGTGATGCTGGCTTCATAAAATGAGTCCGGGAGTTTTCCTTCGCTTTCTATTTTTTGGAATAACTTGAGAAGAATTGGGATTAATTCTGTTTAAATGTCTGGTAGAATTCCCCAGGGAAGCCATCAGGTCCAGGGCTCTTATTTGTTGGGAGATTTTGGATCACTGATTCAATTTCTTCACTCGTTATGGGTCTGTTCAGGTTTTCTATTTCTTCCCATGTGAATTCTGGTAGTGAGTGTGTGTTTAGGAATTTGTCCATTTCTTCTACGTTGTCCAATTTGTTGGCATATAATTTTTCATAGTATTCCCTGATAATTGCTTGTATTTCTGAGGGGGTGGTTGTAATGAGTCCATTTTCATTCATAATTTTGTCTGTTTTGGTGCTCTCTCTTTTCTTTTTGATAAGTCTGGCTAGAGGTTTGTCAATTTTGTTTACTTTTTCAAAAAACCAACTCTTGGTTTCATTGATCTGTTCAATTGTTTCCTTGGTCTCTATGTTGTTTATTCCTGCTCTAATTTTTACTATTTCTCTGCTTCTACTGGGTTTAGGGCGTTCTTGTTGTTCTGCCTCTAGTTCCTTTAGGTGAGCTGTTAGATTTTGGACTTGCGCTTTTTCTAATCTCTTGAAATAGGCCTGGAGAGCAATGTACTTTCCTCTTAGCACTGCCCTTGCCGCATCCCATAGATTTTGAATTGTTGTGTTTTCATTTTCATTTGTTTCCATATATTTTTAAATTTCATCTCTAATTGCCTGATTAGCCCATTCATTCTTTAGAAGGGTGTTCTTTAACCTCCATGTTTTTGGAAGTTTTCCAGACTTCTTCCTGTAATTGATTTCAAGTTTCAAAGCATTGTGATCTGACAGTGTGCATGGTATGATCTCTATTCTTTTATATTTATTGAGGGCTGCTTTATGTCCCAGTATGTGATCTATCTTGGAGAATGTGCCATGCGCACTTGAGAAGAAAGTAAATTCCCTGGCCTCAGGATGTAAAGTTCTAAATATATCCGTCAGGTCCATCTGGTCCAATGTGTCTTTCAAGTTCATTATTTCTTTAGTGATTTTCTGTCTGGTTGACCTATCCATTGCTGTAAGCGGAGTATTGAAGTCCCCTGCTATTAGCGCATTCTTATCTATAAGCTTGTTTCTGTTTGTGATTGTTTTATATATTTAGGTGCTCCCATATTCGGTGCGTAGACATTTATGATTTTTAGTTCTTCCTGATGGATGGACCCTGTAATTATTATGTAGTGTCCTTCTTCATCTCTTGTGATTGTCTGTAATTTAAAGTCCAGTTTGTCTGATATAAGTATCGCTACTCCGGCTTTCTTTTGATTTCCTGTATCATGATATATATTTCTCCATCCCCTTACTTTTAATCTGAAGGTATCTTCCCGTCTAAAATGAGTTTCTTGTAGACAGCATATAGATGGATTTTGTTTTTTAGTCCATTCTGCTACCCTATGTCTTTTGATTGGAGCATTCAGCCCATTTACATTCAGTGTTATTATTGAAATATATGGGTTTAGAGTCTTTGTGTCTTTTGTAGGGTTCATGTTTGAGGTGGTGTCTCTGGAATCTTTGTTCCTTGCAACCTTTCCTTCAGAGCATCCCCCTCAGGATTTCTTGTAGGGCTGGCTTAGTGGTGACAAATTCTTTCAATTTCTGTTTATTTGAAAAGGTTTTTATCTGTCCTTCTATTTTGAATGACAGGCTTGCTGGATAGAGGATTCTTGGCTGCATATTTTTATTGTTCATCACATTGAAGATTTCCTGCCATTCCTTTCTGGCCTGCCACGTTTCAGTAGAATGGTCTGTCACCACTCTGATAGGTTTCCCTTTGTATGTGAGGGCCCTTTTCTCCCTAGCTGCTTTCAAAATTCTCTCTTTGTCCTTGTATTTTGCCATTTTTACGATGATATGTCGTGCAGAAGATCGATTCAAGTTACGTCTGAGGGAGTCCTCTGAGCATCTTGTATTTCCACATTGACTTCCTTCCCCAGGTCAGGGAAGTTCTCTGCTATAATTTGTTCCAGGTCTCCTTCAGCGCCTTTCCCTCTCTCTTCCTCTTCTGGGATTCCTATGATACGGATATTGTTGCGTTTGACCGTATCGCTGAGCTCTCGAATTCTTCTCTCCTGTTCCTGGATCAGTTTGTCTCTTTTTTTGTCAGCTTCTTATTTTTCTATAATGGTGTCTTCTTCTTCTTCTTTTTTTTTTTTAATATTTTTATTTACTTCTAGGAGAGAGAAAGAGACAGCGTGAGCAGGGGAGGGTCAGAGAGAGAGGGAGTCACAGGCTGACAGGCTCTAGGCTCTGAGCTGGCAGTCAGCACTGAGCCCGACGCGGGGCTCGAACCCACTAACCGTGAGATCATGACCTAAGTGAAAGTCGGACGCTTAACCGACTAAGCCACCCAGGCGCCCCTATAATGGTGTCTTCTAAATCACTTATTCTCCTTTCTGCCTCTTCAATCCGTGCATTGGAGGCCTCTAATTTATTATGTATTTCATTTATCGCTTTTTTAATTCTTCATGCCTATTTTTATTTTCCATTCTGTCTGTAGCCATAGTTTCTTTGATGTCCCCTATGCTTTTTTCAAGCCCTGCTATTAATTTTACCATTATTATTCTAAAATCTTGTTCAGTTATGCTGCTGATATCTGTTTTGAGCAGTTCATTAGCTGTCATTTCTTCTTGGAGTTTCTTTGGAGGAGAGCTCTTTCGTTTCGTCATTTTAGTTAGCTTTCCGGCTCTTGTTGGTTTTAAAGACCTGTTACGCTCTCTGTTTCTATGAGCACTGTTATATCCAAGAAGACTCTTTGACTTTCCAGGGCCTATCCTTTCTGAGATTGTTTTTTGAATGGTATCCCTCGGTCTCTCTTGTTGGGACCTTAGTTATTTTATTTTCCTATTCGTAGTGATATTTGGGACTCTTCACCTTGTGTACTCTAGCTTGTTTCTTGAGGTAGCCCTGGAAAAGAAAACAGACAGACAAACACACAGGGAGCAGGAGCACACAAACGCACAGGCTGATTCAACTAACATGCAAAGCGAGAGGGAAAACGAAAAAGTTAAGAGAAAAGACGGAGGAGGGAGGCGAATAATAGGGAGCATAAAATACATAAAAAGGGTCAAAAAGGGGAAAAGAAAAGGAAAAAAGGAGAAAACCGATGGACAAAGAACAGTTTAAAGCATATACCTGGATTTCCCAGCTACAGTTAAATAGCCGTGTGTATGCAGTGCTGGTTGAAGAGCATAGAGAAAAAGAGAGAAGGCAGGGCATGATGAGGCAGATCTGGAAATAGAATGAACAGGCAGAAGGGATAAGAAGCTTTTTTTCAAAGAGGTAAAGGGTAGAATATGGTTGGATAGGTGAGAGAAGGATGCTGGAATTATCCCGAGAAAGTATATAGTCTAGTCACTCCTGAGAGAAATAGCTGAAAAAGTAGGCAGGTGTAGAATTTACATTTACAGAATGGACTCGTTGTGATTGTTTAAGCAAGCTGGCGACCAGAGTTAATCAGGTCAGTGTTTTGGGGAAAAAAGCGAGAAAAGAGAAAGAAGAAGAAAAGGAGAAAGAGAAAAGAAAAGGGAAAAAAAAGAAAGAAGAAAAAAAAGGAAAAAAAGGAAAAAAAAAAGGAAAAAAGAAAAAAAAAAAAAGGGAGGAGGGCACCTCTCAGGCAGGGATGGGCGTGGCGTGATCCGATGCCTCAGGCGGGGGTTCTGCCTTGGCGGTTGTGGGGAGGAGAGTGACGGTGCTCCAGTCCCTTCTTGAACCCCGCGCTGCAGCTCGCTTTTTTTTTTTTGGCGTGTCAACTCCCCGTTCCGGGGACGCAGCCGAAGTTGGTTGCACTCTTCAACCCAGGCCAGTTCCAATCTCCAAATCCCAGTCCGCGCCCCGCTGAAGTTGCCTTAGACACAGCTTCCCAGACAACCCCCTCGGGCTATTCCAGGCCCCCTGCCGAGCTCTGGGGGCGGAGTCAGGATCGCTGCTTCCTTCTCTGGGTCGGGCTGGTGCGCATGCGCGGGGGCTTGTCTGCCGGGTCCGCGTAGCCTGAGCCCGCTGGAGTGAGGAAAACCGGGTCCCTCTATGGCTTGTCACCCGAAACACGAACTCACAGGCAAATTTCCCAGTTTTTAGCTCTTTGCCTTCCCTCTCGAGTTCCAGCCCGCCAGCGGCGCGGACGCCCGATGTCAGCACGTCTCTTTCAGGGGCCCCAGTCGCCCTGGAGCTACAATGGCGGCAGGCGCCCCACCGCTCTGAAATCCAACCTCCAGAAGCGGCACAAAGAAGCAGTTTGTGTGCTCAGCCTCCCCCAGGACCAGTTGACGCGAGGGGACCTGGTGTGCAGGTATTTGGCAAGTACGGTCTTTCTATGCACCGAGCGGAGGTTTTTTCCCGCCCGAGCGGAGATTTTTCTGTCTCAGACTCTCTCCTTTTCTCCTCTCACTCCCCGTAGAGGGTAGAAGGGGATCGCCTCCCACCTCGGAGTCTCCGATCCCGGCCCGATTTTATCTTCCCCTGTTCGCACTCACGTTAGAAGGCTCTCTCAGTGGATTCTGCGTCCTTTTTCTCCCAGTCTCTCAGGTTTTGTAAGGTTTCCAATGGCTTCAGATCTTTTCTGTGTGATGTATGGGCACGAGTGCAAGTACGGAGCTCCTTCCTTCTCCGCCATCTTGCCCTCTATCCGAGAGTATTCATTTTAGTTGACATGCATAGTTGGCTTTTTGTTGCTCTTCATTCTTTCCTTCATCTCTGATCTTCCACATGGGGTCGTTTTCTTTCTTCCTGAAGAAACATCCTTTGTTCTTTCCCTAAGTGTGGTCTGACTATGCTGCTTGTGAATTCTTTCCATGTTTTGTCTTTATTTAGCTTCAATCCTCTAGGTATATTTTGCCGAGTATTGAATTCTAGATTGATACCATCGTGCTTTCTGCACTTTGAAGGTCATAGTCCATTGTCTTCCGTTCGATTCCATTGATCATTTCTTTTTTTTTTTTTAATGTTTATTTATTTTTGAGAGGGACAGGGAGGAGCAAAGAGAGGGAGACATAGAATCTGAAGCAGGCTCCAGGTTCTGAGCTGTCAGCATGGAGCCCAACACAGAGCTTGAACCCATGAACAGTTAGATCATGACCTGAGCTGAAGTCAGACACTTAAGTCATTGAGCCACCTGGGCGCCCCAGGCTGGTGACAGGCTTCTGAGCCTCCTCCTTCTCTTTCCTTTCTGCCTGCATCTCGAAAAGCTGATAAGAAAGCCTGGGGCCTCCGTCCTTGGGTGACGGTGGGAGATTGAAACTACAGGCGTCCCTGCCCACAGGAGGGGACTCTCACCCTCGCCCTCCCTCCTGGCCACAGGGACAGGGAGGCTCTCTGATGTCTTCTGAGGACTGCTGGAGAGGCCCGTCCTGATTGCCCCAGACACCTCTAGTAGGTAACAATCTGCCTTTCCACAGCCTCTGGGGGTCTTTACATCTGAACCCGACTTTCGGCTGCGGGTCCATCTGCCCCTGCAGAGGACCTTCACACTTATTTCGGACACTTTACCCTGGAGTATTTAATTGTTCTTTTTATTTATCTTATTTTTTTCTTGCTCTTTTTTGAACCTATAGCTTGATGCTTTTGTCATCAGTGTTGGAAACTTCTCAGACATAATCTCGCCAAGTATTTTTCCTTGCAATTCTCTGTCACCTCTCCTTCGGGGTTTCATTGCACGCGTGTCAGTCTTTCTCACTTTATTTGTTCCATGCTCTGTATTTTCATCCTTTTCTCTCCCATGTTTCACTTTATACATTTCTTCTGATCTCGTTTCCAGTTCAGTAATTCTTTTCGACCAGTGTCTAAAGCTGAACATTAAGTTCTCGATTTTGCCAATTGCATGTTTCAGTGTAAGAATTTTGATTCAGTTCTGGTTATTTTAAAATAGTTTATTATCAAGTTGGTTTCCATATAACACCCAGTGCTCATCCCCACAGGTGCCTTCCTCCATGCCCATCTCCCCCCTCCTCCCCACCCCCATCAGTCCTCAGTTTGTTCTCAGCATTCAAGAGTCTCTCATGGTTTGCCTCCCTCCCTCTCTCCCCCTACTTCCCAGCTTCTTCTTCCCCACAGTCCTCCATTAAGTTCCTCTTAATCCTCCTATACGTGCACACATATGATATCTGTCCTTCTCTGCCTGACTTATTTCACTCAGCATAACACCCTCAGGTTCCAACCATGTTGCTACACATGACCAGATTCAGTTTTGTTTTATAACTTCTAGTTTTCTTCTCCAATCCTCAATCTTGTGTTTTATCTCCTTGAATATCATGGAATGGTTACTTTGAAGTTTGTATGTGGAAACTCAAGGGCCGTAAATCCCTCTTGGGTGTTTGGAGTCCTTGTTTCTCTTGGTTTCTGTTTAAGTTTCTCACTTCATTTCTGTGTGCTTTAAATTTGCGCATGCCCAGTGGGAGACTTGGCCTGAATTACCTCATCTGCAGAAGTGGAATGCTGAGTGTGTGATTTATTTTGTCTTTATTCCCAATGTTCAGTGACATCATCAGAACCGAACTTGCTGATGAATGTTTTGCAATCAATGCTCCCACCCCAATATTCCTTAGGATGTAGTATTTCTTTATTCTAACCAAGTTTACTTCTACTATTATTATATACCATTCAGTCACTCTCTCTCTCTCTCTCTCTCACACACACACACACACACACATGTATAACATCGTTCTATTATATATTATGTATATTATATATTAATACTAGTGGAAGTGAACTCTATATAAAGTATACGTGGAAAGTAAATTGATAAATATTTTGTTTTTGTCTTAGAATGTTAATTATGTATATACTGATTTTTCTTTGTTTTTTTGTTTTATCATCCCCTTAATAATCCTTTATTTTATTTATTTATTTATTTTTTAATGTTTTATTTATTTCTGAGAGAGAGAAACAGTGTGAGCAGGGGAGGGTCAGAGAGAGAGGGAGATACAGAATCTGAAGGAACCTCCAGGCTCTGAGCTAGCCGTCAGCACAGAGCCCGATGCAGGGCTTGAACCCACGAACCATGTGATCATGACCTGAGCTGAAGTCAGACGCTTAACTGACTGAGCCACCCAGATGCCCCTATAATCCTTTAAATATCTGCTATTTTTCTTAGTGTTTGAGTAATTACTCAAGGGTAATTACCCTTGTCACCCAGAGACCTGGCTATGTTTTTGGTTATAGACATTCAATTGCTTTCTGCTTCTGATAGGACTTGAATCTCTGTACTGTTTTCATTTCCCTCTTCCATTTCTATCTGTGCTTTGCCAGTTCACTTTTTTGCTCCTTCTATTATCTTACAATCTCTTTTGATGCTTAAAAAAATTTTTTTTAATGTTCATTCATCTTTGAGAGAGAGAGAGAGAGCATGCATGCAGATGAGGGTCAAAGAGAGAGGGAGACACAGAATCTGAAGCAGACTCGAGGCTCTGAGCTGTCAGCACAGAGCCCGACATGGAGCTTGAAACTACGAACTGTGAGATCATGAACTGAGCTGAAGTTGGACACCCAACTGACTGAGCCACGCAGAGATCCCTCTTTTGATGCTTTTTGAACACTTAGTTTTCTTTTCGAGATCCTTTTTATTTGTTAAAAATGTTTTTAAATTTTTTTGGGAGGTGAGAGAGAGAGAGAACAAGTCAGAAGGCAGAGAGAGAGGGAGACACAGAATCCAAAGCAGGCTGCAGGCTCTGAGCTGTTAGCACAGAGCCTGACATGGGCTCGAACCCATGAACCATGAGATCATGATCTGGGCTGAAGATGGATGCTTAACCAACTGAGTCACGCAGGCGCCCCTTGAGATCTTTTTTAAAAAAGAAAGTTCCCGTCTAATTCTTTGAGACTCTGAAGACGCATTTGCATGGCTCTTCTCTTTTTTAATGTGTGCTTTTTGTCTTGTGTTGTCCCTTCCCCCCACTGCTTTTTTTTGGCTTCTGTGTTTGTTTTATGTGTGAACTTGGTGAGGTCAAGGAGCTCTTGCATGAGCAGAGACTTGTAGTAAGGGTTGAGTCAAAGATGTCTGTGGCTTAGATTCAGAATTTGTGGCTTTGAACAGGCTGTAATTTAATCCATCGTCTGCCTTACTCTGGGTTTAGTTTTTCCCTTGGTTGTTGGGGGTCAATGGCTAGTGTGTTACAGAGCAACTCCCTGTAGTTCACTGATTTTCTGGGACATCATCTGGCCTTTGTTTTCTTCTTACCTGCCTTTTCTCTTTCTCTTTCTTTCAATTACTTACTAATTCAGTAATTAGTTAATTACTGAAATATAGCCGACACACAGTGTAATGTTAGTTTCAGGTGTACAACACAGTGATTCAGCAACTCTATACATTACTCATTGCTCACCAGGATAACTGTAATCACCATCTGTCACCATACAGTGTTATTATAATATTATTGGCTATATTCTCTATGCTGTACTTTTCATCCCTGTGACTTATTTATTTTAAAACTGGAAGTTGAATTTTCTTAATCCTCTTCACTTATTTCCCCCACCCCCTTTTCTGGTAACCATCAGTTTGTTCTCTGTGTTTAACAGTCCACTTTTTGTTTTTTAGATTTGGTGTATAACTGAAGTCATATGGTATTTATCTTTTTCTGACTTATTTCACTCAGTGTAATACCTTCTAGGCTCATTGATGTTGCAAATAGCAAGATTTCATTCCTTTTTATGCATGAGTAATAGCTATCTATCATCTATCTATCACCTATATCATGGCTTCTTAATTCAGTCATCTATTGATGAAACCTTGGGTTGCTTCCATATCTTGGCTATTGTAGATAATACTGTAGTAAGCATAGGGAGTGCATATATCTTTCCAAATTAGTGGTTTTATTTATTTATTTATTTATTTATTTTTGATAAATACCCAGTAGTGGAATTTATCATATGGATCATATGTTATTTCTTTCTTTTTTTTTTTTTTTTTTTACAAATAGTTTATTGTCAAATTAGTTTCCACATAACACCCAGTGCTCATCCCCACAAGTGTCCTCCTCCATGCCCACCCCTCCTCCCCCCCACATCCACCAGTCCTCAGTTTTTGTCAGCATTCAAGAGTCTCTCATGGTTTGCCTCTCCCCCTTTCCCCCACCATTTCCGCCCTTCTTCTCCCCCTTGGTCCTCTGTTAAGTTCCTCCTAATCCTCCTATACGTGCACACATATGATATTTGTCTTCTCTGCCTGACTTATTTCGCTCAGCATAACACCCTCAAGGTCCATCCATGTTGCTACACATGGCCAGATTTCATTGTTTCTCATTGCCATGTAGTGTTCCATGGTATAGATAAACCACATCTTCTTGATCCATTCATCTGTTGATGGACACTTAGGCTCTTTCCAGGTTTTAGCTATTGTGGAGAGTGCTGCTATGAACATTGGGGTACATGTGCTCCTATGCATCAGCATTTCTGTATCCCTTGGGTAAATTCCTAGCAGTGCTATTGCTGGGTCATAGGGGAGTTCTATTGTTAGTTTCCTTAGGAACCTCCACACTGTTTTCCAGAGGGGCTGTACCGGTTTACATTCCCACCAACAGTGCAGGAGAGTGCCCGTTTCTCCACATCCTCGCCAGCATCTAGAGTTCTCTGATTGGCTCATTTTAGCCACTCTGACTGGCGTGAGGTGGTATCTCAGTGTGATTTTGATTTGTATTTCCCTGATGAGGAGCGATGCTGAGCATCGTTTCATGTGTCTGTTGGCCATCTGGATGTCCTCTTTGGAGAAGTGTCTGTTCATATCTTCTGCCCATTTCTTCACTGGGTTGTTTGTTTTTCGGGCGTGTAGTTTGGTGAGTTCCTTGTAGATTCTGGATATCAACCCTTTATCTGATATGTCATTTGCAACTATCTTTTCCCATTCCGTTGGTTGCCTATTAATTTTCTGGGTTGTTTCCTTGGCTGTGCAGAAGCTTTTAATCTTGAGGAGGTCCCAACAGTTTATTTTTGCTCTTAATTCCCTTGCTTTTGGGGATGTGTCAAGTAAGAAGTTGCTGCAGTGGAGGTCAAGGAGGTTGTTTCCTGCTTTCTCCTCTAGGGTGTTGATAGTTTCCTGTCTCACGTTCAGGTCCTTTATCCATTTTGAGTTTATTTTTGTGCATGGTGTGAGAAAATGATCTAGTTTCATTCTTCTGCATGTTGCTGTCCAGTTCTCCCAACACCATCTGTTAAAAAGGCTGTCTTTTTTCCATCGGATATTCTTTCCTGCTTTGTCAAAGATTAGTTGGCTGTATACTTTTGGGTCCACTTCTGAGTTCTCAATTCTGTTCCATTGGTCTATGTGTCTGTTTTGTGCCAATACCATACTGTCTTGATGATGACAGCTTTGTAGTAGAGGCTAAAGTCTGGGATGGTGATCCCTCCCGTTTTGGTTTTATTTTTCAGGATTACTTTGGCTATTCGGGGTCTTTTGTGGTTCCATACAAATTTTTGGATAGTTTGTTCTAGTTTTGAGAAGTATGCTGGTGCAATTTTGATTGGAATTGCATTGAATGTGTAGAGTGCCTTAGGTCGTAATGACATCTTAACTATATTTATTCTTCCTATCCATGAGCATGGAATGTTTTCCATTTCTTTGTGTCTTCTTCAATTTCCTTCGTAAGTTTTCTATAGTTTTCATCATACAGATCTCTTGTATCCTTGGTTAGGTTTATTCAGAGGTAGTTTATGGTTTTTTGTGCAATTGTGAATGGGATCCGTTTCTTGATTTCTCTTTCTGTTGCTTCATTGTTGGTGTATAAAAATGCAACCGATTTCTGTACGTTGATTTTGTACCCTGCAACTTGGCTGAATTCTTGGATCAGTTCTAGTAGGCTTCTGGTGGAGTCTGTCGGGTTTTCGATGTAGAGTATCATGTCATCTGCGAAGAGTGAAAGTTTGACTTCCTCTTTGCCAATTCTGATGCCTTTGATTTCCTTTTGGTGTCTGATGGCTGATGCTAGGACTTCCAGCACTATGTTAAACAGCAGTGGTGAGAGTGGGCATCCCTGTCGTGTTCCTGATCTCAGGGGGAAAGCTCTGAGTTTTTCCCCGTTGAGGATGATGTTAGCTGAAGGCTTCTCATAGATGGCTTTGATGATGTTTAAGTAGATTCCTTCTATCCCAACTTTCTCGAGAGTCTTTATTAAGAAGGGATGCTGTATTTTGTCAAATGCTTTTTCTGCATCTATTGACAGGATCATATGGTTTTTATCTTTTCTTTTATTGATATGATGTATCACATTGATTGATTTGCGAATGTTGAACCAGCCCTGTAACCCAGGAATGAATTCCACTTGATCTTGGTGGATGATTCTTTTTATATGCTGCTGGATTCGATTTGCAAGGATCTTGTTGAGAATTTTTGCATCCGTATTCATCAAGGATATTGGCCTGTAGTTCTTTTTTTGCTGGATCTCTGTCTGGCTTGGGAATCAGTGTGATGCTGGCTTCATAAAATGAGTCTGGGAGTTTTCCTTCACTTTCTATTTTTTGGAATAACTTGAGAAGAATTGGGATTAATTCTGTTTTTAATGTCTGGTAGAATTCCCCAGGGAAGCCATCAGGTCCAGGGCTCTTATTTGTTGGGAGATTTTTGATCACTGATTCAATTTCTTCACTCGTTATGGGTCTGTTCAGGTTTTCTATTTCTTCCCGTGTGAATTTTGGTAGTGAGTGTGTGTTTAGGAATTTGTCCATTTCTTCTAAGTTGTCCAATTTGTTGGCATATAATTTTTCATAGTATTCCCTGATAATTGCTTGTATTTCTGAGGGGTTGGTTGTAATAAGTCCATTTGCATTCATAATTTTGTCTATTTGGGTGCTCTCTCTTTTCTTTTTGATAAGTCTGGCTAGAGGTTTGTCAATTTTGTTTACCTTTTCAAAAAACCAACTTTTGGTTTCATGGATCTGTTCAATTGTTTCTTTGGTCTCTATGTTGTTTATTTCTGCTCTAATTTTTACTATTTCTCTTCTTCTACTGGGTTTAGGGCGTTCTTGTTGCTCTGCCTCTAGTTCCTTTAGGTGAGCTGTTAGATTTTGGACTTGCGCTTTTTCTAATCTCTTGAAATAGGCCTGGAGAGCAATGTACTTTCCTCTTAGGACTGCCTTTGCCACATCCCATAGATTTTGAATTGTTGTGTTTTCATTTTCATTTGTTTCCATATATTTTTTAATTTCATCTCTAATTGCCTGATTGGCCCATTCATTCTTTAGAAGGGTGTCTTTTTTTTTTTTTTTTTTAATGTTTTTATTTATTTCTGAGAGAGAGAGAGGAGACAGCGTGAGCAGGGGAGGGTCAGAGAGAGAGGGAGTCACAGACTGAAACAGGCTCCAGGCTCTGAGCTGGCAGTCAGCACAGAGCCCGACGCGGGCTTGAACCCACGAACCGCGAGATCATGACCCAAGCGAGAGTCGGACGCTTAACCGACTAAGCCACCCAGGCGCCCCCTAGAAGGGTGTTCTTTAACCTCCATGTTTTGGGAGGTTTTCCAGACTTCTTCCTGTAATTGATTTCAAGTTTCAAAGCATTGTGATCTGATAGTGTGCATGGTATGATCTCTATTCTTTTATATTTATTGAGGGCTGCTTTATGTCCCAGTATGTGATCTATCTTGGAGAATGTGCCATGCGCACTTGAGAAGAAAGTAAATTCCCTGGCCTCAGGATGTAAAGTTCTAAATATATCCGTCAGATCCATCTGGTCCAATGTGTCTTTCAAGTCCATTATTTCTTTAGTGATTTTCTGTCTGGTTGACCTATCCATTGCTGTAAGCGGAGTATTAAAGTCCCCTGCTATTAGCACATTCTTATCTATAAGCTTGTTTCTGTTTGTGATTAATTGTTTTAGATATTTAGGTGCTCCCATATTCGGTGCGTAGACATTTATGATTGTTAGTTCTTCCTGATGGATGGACCCTGTAATTATTATGTAGTGCCCTTCTTCATCTCTTGTGATTGTCTTTAATTTAAAGTCCAGTTTGTCTGATATAAGTATCGCTACTCCGGCTTTCTTTTGATTTCCTGTAGCATGTATATATTTCTCCATCCCCTTACTTTTAATCTGAAGGTATCTTCCCGTCTAAAATGAGTTTCTTGTAGACAGCATATAGATGGATTTTGTTTTTTAATCCATTCTGCTACCCTATGTCTTTTGATTGGAGCATTCAGCCCATTTACATTCAGTGTTATTATTGAAATATGTGGGTTTAGAGTCTTTGTATCTTTTGTAGGGTTCATGTTTGTGGTGGTGTCTCTGGAATCTTTGTTCCTTGCAACCTTTCCTTCAGAGCATCCCCCTCAGGATTTCTTGTAGGGCTGGCTTCGTGGTGACAAATTCTTTCAATTTCTGTTTATTTGGAAAGGTTTTTATCTCTCCTTCTATTTTGAATGACAGGCTTGCTGGATAGAGGATTCTTGGCTGCATATTTTTACTGTTCATCACATTGAAGATCTCTTGCCATTCCTTTCTGGCCTGCCACGTTTCAGTAGATAGGTCTGTCACCACTCTGATGGGTTTCCTTTGTATGTGAGGGCCCTTGTCTCCCTAGCTGCCTTCAAAATTCTCTCTTTGTCCTTGTATTTTGCCATTTTTACGATGATATGTCGTGCAGAAGATCGATTCAAGTTACGTCTGAGAGGAGTCCTCTGAGCCTCTTGTATTTCCACATTGACTTCCTTCCCCAAGTCAGGGAAGTTCTCTGCTATAATTTGTTCCAGGACTCCTTCAGCACCTTTCCCTCTCTCTTCCTCTTCTGGGATTCCTATGATATGGATATTGTTGCGTTTGACCGTATTGCTGAGCTCTCGAATTCTTCTTTCCTGTTCCTGGGTCACTTTGTCTCTTTTTTGTCAGCTTCTTGTTTTTCTATAATGGTGTCTTCTAAATCACTTATTCTCCTTTCTGCCTCTTCAATCCGTACATTGGAGGCCTCTAATTTATTATGTATCTCATTTATCGCATTTTTAATTCTTCATGCCTATTTTTATTTTCCATTCTGTCTGTAGCCATAGTTTCTTTGATGTCCCCTATGTTTTTTTCAAGCCCAGCTATTAATTTTACCATTATTATTCTAAAATCTTGTTCACTTATGCTGCTGATATCTGGTTTGAGCAGTTCATTAGCTGTCATTTCTTCTTGGAGTTTCTTTGGAGGCGAGCTCTTTCGTTTCGTCATTTAGTTAGCTTTCCGGCTCTTGTTGGTTTTAAAGACCTGTTATGCTCTCTGTTTCTATGAGCGCTGCTATATCCAAGAAACTCTTTGACTTTCCAGGGCCTATCCTTTCAGAGATTGTTTTTGAATGGTATCCCTCGGTCACTCTTGTTGGGACCTTAGTTATTTTATTTTCCTATTCGTAGTGATATTTGGGACTCTTCACCTTGTGCACTCTAGCTTGTTTCTTGAGGTAGCCCTCTCAGGCAGGGATGGGCGTGGCGTGATCCGATGCCTCAGGGGGGGGTTCTGCCTTGGCGATTGTGGAGAGGAGAGTGATGGTGCTCCAGTCCCTTCTTGGACCCCGCTCTGCAGCTCGCTTTTTTTTTTTTTTGGCGTGTCAACTCCCCGTTCCGGGGACGCAGCCGAAGTTGGTTGCACTCTTCAACCCAGGCCAGTCCCAATCTCCAAATCCCAGTCCGCGCGCCCCGCTGAAGTTGCCTTAGACACAGCTTCCCAGACAACCCCCTCGGGGTATTCCAAGCTCCCTGCTAAGCTCTGGGGGCGGAGTCAGAATCGCTTCTTCCTTCTCTGGGTCGGGCTGGCGCGCATGCGCAGGGGCTTGCCTTCTGGGTCCGCGTAGCCTGAGCGTTAGAAGGCTTTCTCAGTGGATTCTGCGTCCTTTTTCTCCGAGTCTCTCAGGTTTTGTATGGTTTCCAATGGCTTCAGATCTTTTCTGTGTGATGTATGGGCGCGAGTGCAAGTACGGAGCTCCTTACTTCTCCGCCATCTTGCCTCCGGCACAAATGTTTTATTTATTTCTTTGTCACTCATTAAGAGGCTGTATCTTCAGAAGAATCACTGCAAAGCTGAGTTGCTTAGAAAGGAGTCCTTGATGCTGGGGGGCTTTCTCTTCTTGGCCATCTTCTGGCCTCGCCCGTCCCCCAGGCCCCCCGCGCGGTCCCTCCGGCTGCCGCCCAGCTCCGGGAGCCCGCTCGGCGGCTTCCAGGCGAGCTCCGGCCGCGGCTCTCAGCTCAGCGAGCTCTTTGTTGCCGTGATGGCATCTGCGAGGCGGCGGCCCGGCTGCGCGCTCGGCTCGGCTGGGCTCGGCTGGGCTGGGGCGGGCGCCGCCGCCCCTCCGCTCTCGGCCGCGCGGCGCTGCGAGCCTGGCGCTCGCGCTGCTGTGGCCGCTGTGGCTGCGGCGGCGGCTGTTGATGCTGCGGTGCCGCTCCAGCTGCTGACGGGAGCAGCGCAGGGTCCCCGGAGCCCCCCCAAAAAATCTTTGTAATTAACAAGTATCTCTTTCCCCCCATAAATTATCCAAATGAATTAAATCATGGTTAAGTTATCAATCACATTGTTAACACTTCTTAATAAAAACATATGCCTCTAACTACTCAAAATCCTTTCCAGCCATGTGGCTTTTGTGGGTAGTAAGAGCAATGGTTAGGGCTCAAATACCGTCTTGACCATTTTGCCATTTGGGGGCCTCAGGCTTAGCAAGTTGTCTTTCTCCCTGTCATCTGTAGAGAGGGGAATCACATTGATTCCGTAGAACAGCGACTGTGGTACGGTGACCACCTGATAGTTACCATCACAAACTATATTTGTATGTTACACACGGAGGCTTCTGGTGGGATATTTTTCTCTAGTCTAACGAATTGGACACCTGTTGAGGTGAAATTACCTGCATGTATTAATTTTTCTTCAGTCTTCTTAACCATTTGCTGAGTTTCCTTCTTCCATAGGCTGGAATCGGTTCTTCCTCTTGAGAAAGAACACAGTGGGCCTCCCATTGGCTACTCTGTTCCTTCCAATGGCGACTGTTGTGTGAATTTGTTTGTTTCCCTTATTGGGGGGCGGGGTTGGGAAGGCACCGGGGACAGTGCTCAGTCTCCCCCTCCTGATCCCCGCTCTCCAGCAGTGCGGATAGAGGCTGCCTGATGCAGCAGCACCTTCACATGTCCAAAATGTCCTTGATAACCACCTGTATGCTCATTCCTGGGAAAATATATTCCAAACACTATTCATATATGAAATAAAATGAGCTTCTAAACAGCCAACCAGCCTTGTTCTATGTGGCCCATGCTGCTTTTCCTCACTTTACTGTATCCTTATCCCTTGTTTCTGGGGTTCTAAAAATGTGCTTCCTTTGTAGACACAAGGAAGCTCTGTGTCTGGGTTGATCACACAGCCAAAAACCCACACCCTAAACCACTGGTGTGTCATTGAACCCCCAAAGTTCAATACCTCTGCAAGTGCACTCAGTGAGATGCCCTAAGTTATATATCTACTGAAATATAATGACTTTCAGCAGAGGTTGGCATTGTTTCAACAATGGCCTACAGCCTGTTTTGTGTAGGCTGCAAGCTAAGAATAGTTCTTAGATTTTTAAAAGGGCAGTTAAACAAACAAATAAACAAATTGAGTAAAAGAAGAATATGTAACAGACATCATTTACGATTTTTTTTTCATTTTTTGGGAGAGAAATACATACACAGAGCATGAGTGGGAGAGGGGCAGAGAGAGAGGGAGACACAGAATCCGAAGCAGGTTCCGGGCTCCGAGCTGTCAGCACAGACCTGGACGTGGGGCTCGAACTCATGAACTGTGAGATCATGACCTGAGCCGAAGCTGATGCTTAGCCAAATGAGCCACCCAGGCACTCCTATAACAGAAACCGTATGGGACCTGCGAAGTTTAAAAAACTTGCTTTGAAGTTTCAAGAACAAGCACAAATCAGTATATGGTTTTAATTTAAAACGAGTGTAAGAAAAATAACAAGGAAGCAGTGCGGCTGGTGGAGGAGCTGGGAGTCCTGGAATGACCTCTAGCTCAAGTGATGAACTTGCCTGGGATCTCAGATCACTTATCCAGACAGCGTCTAAAACAGCTAGACACAATCTGGTCTTATATGTGAATATGAATACATTGTTTCTAATTCCTTGTTAATTTTCCTGAGCTTCCGCTAACCTGCTTTGCCTGAGGTTTCTTGAAATGTGTACCTGGTCACCCTGCTGTATTATTCTGGAAACAACACAGTGAAAACGGTCCTTTAATGATACTGATTCTGGCCCATCTGGGAACATTATTCCACAAGGGAGGAGTTTCTGTGAAAACTCTGACTTTTGAGAATAAACAGTTGTTTTCTCTAAATCACCCACCGGACAGACCACCAACCAAATTGTATTTTTCTTTCCAAATCGTACAAAGTTTCCAAGATTTTGTTAACAAATTTGATTTCTTTACAATGGGGAAACATGTTCTCTCTTTGTGTTTCCAGATTCATTTCTTTTCAAAGGCTGCCCTTTTACACAAAGCATGTTTCTATACTCTGTGCTACAAGTGGATTCTAATGACAAGAATCTGCGTTCTGTGACAGGCAGCACACATGGACCATATTGCTGCTGACTGTGCATATTTGCAGAAGGACCCGGAAATTTTGAAAAGATATAAAAAATCTGCACAGAAAATGATAAATGAGGAATTAATCTATGATGTAGTGGACAAACTCCATAGTAAGAGTAGAATAATTAAAATTAAAGAACATCCCGGGGCGCCTGGGTGGCTTAGTCGGTTAAGCGTCCGACTTTCGCTTGGGTCATGATCTCGCGGTTCGTGGGTTCGAGCCCCGCGTCGGGTTCTGTGCTGACTGCAAGCTCAGAGCCTGGAGCCTGTTTCAGTCTGTGACTCCCTCTCTCTCTGACCCTCCCCTGCTCGTGCTGTCTCTCTCTCTCTCTCTCTCTCTCTCTCCTAGAAATAAAGCATTAAAAAAAAAAAAGAAAAATTCTGTTTCATCACAGAGATGATTTGGTCGGTGTGAACAATGTCGTCTCTGACACTCAAGACTTGTTTTTTAAAGAGTCAGATTCATTCATTCATTCAGGAATTTATTTATTTTTATTTTTTAAATGTTTTATTTATTTTTTTGAGAGAGACAGACAGCATGAGCAGGGGAGGGTCAGAGAGAGGGAGATACAGAATCGGAAGCAGGCTCCAGGCTCTGAGCTGTCAGCACAGAGCCCAGCGCAGGGCTTGAACCCATGAACCGTGAGATCATGACCTGAGCCGAAGTCGGACGCTTAACCGACTGAGCCACCCAGGCGCCCCTGAATTTATTTATTTTGATATTGTCTTTCACAGAACAGAAGCTTTTAATTTTAACAGACTCCAACTTATCAATGAATTCTTTGATGGATCGTGCCTTCAGCGTTGCATCTGGAAAGACACACTCAAACCCAAGATCATCTATATTTTCTCCTTTTTTATCTTCTATGAGGTTTATAGTCTTGCATTTTACATTTAGGTTCCTGATCCATCTTGAATTTGTTTTTTTTGGTTAGGGTGTCAGGTCTGTATACAGATTCATTTCTTTGTACCATTTTTTGAAAAGACGGTCTTTTCATTTACTCTTTTGAGGTGTACAAATTGGTAAATTTTGACAAATGTATATAGTCACGTAAGCACCACCACAACTGACATGTGGAATATTTCTATCATCCCGAAATGTTCTCCGTGTCTCGTTACGGTCTGTCTTCTGCTCCTTTCAAATCCTGACAATTACTGATTGACTTCTGTCCCTATAGTCTTGCCTTTTTGTGAATGTCTTATGAATGTAATCATATAATTTGAAGCCTTTTGTGTCTGGCTTCTTTCACCGAGTATGATGCGTTTGAGTGTCATTCACACGGTTGCATGCGTCATAGTTTATTTAGTTATTTGTTTTTACTGTTGAATCGTATTTCATTGTATAGATGTACCACCATCTGTTTATCCATTGCTGATGAGTGTTCAGGTTGTTTTCAGCTTGAGATTATTATTAATTCAGATCCTATAAACCTGCACACACAGGGCTTTGTTTTTCTTGGGTAAAGGTCTGGGGGTAGGATTGCTGGGTCACGTGATAATTTTATATTTAACATGCAAGAAGTTGCTTAACTGTTTTCAAATGTGGCTGGAGCGTTTTGTATTCTCACCACTTGTGTCTGAGGGTTCAACTGACTCAATCTTCTTCTTACCACTTGGTACTGTCAGTCTTTAAATTGTAACCATTCTGGTGTGCATAGTGGTATCTCGTCTTGTTGTAATTTGCATTTTCTTAGAAATGAATGATCATAAGCCTCTTTTCACATGTTTACATTTCATCTATATCTCTTCTTTGGTGGTGAGTCTGTTCAAATTCTTTCATTTTTTTAATTAGGTGAAGAGTCATTTAAAATACCTTTCCTTGTTTTCCCAAAGCTGACCAAGAACAGGATGCATTTCTTTCCCTAATATCCCGGGTATTTCTTATGAGCTTAAAGTTAGAAATACTCTTTCCTCCCTCCACTCCCACCTTTTTTTAAAATCCTGATTCAAATCTGGATTTTTTTAAACCTTTTAAATGTTTTAAATGAAAATTTAAAAACAGGAAGAGGGGGAAGCTCCCCGGTACGGTAGCTTGTACTGTGAAGTCCTATATCCCTGGTCCCATTGTATCTATGAGACCACTCTGGCATTTTCTGTTCTTTACATAACCCTTCCCATGTGAGCAAGGATCATTCACCCAACTGGGGGGTGTGTGTGTGTGACATATTGAGAGAATGACATTCTCTGCTTCCTGTTAGGAGGTCTGGCCTGCCAGTGGGCGGTACTTCTCCCTTCCTGGCCCCCACATGGGCTCAATTTTTTGCTGCCTTCCCTGTAAGGTAGAAAATTGGGAGCTGGCCTTGAGTTTGCCTTATAGAAACAGCTCATGCCTTGCTTCTGTCAGTCCCTGCTGTCTTGATTCAGTAACAAGACACAGGAGGCCATGGATCGATTTGGCGGCTGGCTCAGAAGGGCCTCCACCATGGAACAAAGGTCCCATGGGTGAATCCCAGGTTCACATCTCATTCTGGCACCACAGCCAGGGCATATTTTTCATTCCATTTTACCAAGCGTACCCCTCCTATTTGGGATCCGTGTCTTCTTCTCAACTTACTGGGAACCCATTAGGGGGACAGGTGTTGCTGGATCACAATCATCTCTATATATGATTTCAAACACAGGCACTGTTTCTGGAGGGTCTTCCTCACCTCCTCCCTTCCACTGACTTTGTAAATATTTACCAAGTACTTACTATGCTCCAAGGATTGAGACATTAGAGCTCTGGAAGTTCATGTGCCTGACCATGGAAGATTCAAATACACTCATATGGGAAAAGGGAGGAAATATCTATATTGCACAGTATCCTCAGAGCTTCTTTCTTTATCTGTGTCACATCTATTTCTTTTACTCAGTCTTTGAGTAAAAATAGAAGATTTTTTTCCCCAACCTTTCATCCTTTGATGCTGAGACTCTGCTACTTCTCAAAATGTATCCTTCACAAAAAGCAACCAAAAATATTGAATGTAAGGATCATTTTATCCAGGACATTTTACCATGATGTGGATTAACGTTTGCAAACGTTATCACCATTCTATTTAAGGGTTTATTGATGCCACCCTTTTCTGTTGAGTACACAGTGCTTAGTTAGATCGTCAGGACTGTAGTTATCCATGCTCTTCAACAATTGAGTCTTGAATGATCTGCCGCAATGAGAAATTAAAAAGCTTCCAAATTAAATACTCAAAAAATTCATTACATTTTTCATTTGAAAAATTAACTTGGAGTCCATTTAAAGTGTTGGTGGGATCTCTTTCCCCTTCAAAATGTTTTCAACTTTGCAAGCCCTCCTAAATTAGAAGGATACGAATCATTATGTCTGAAAGCCCTTGATGTTGACACACATTCAACAACACTGATACTTGCAAAGCAAGAGTGGATTTTATGGGTTTAAGTCAGTTGAAGACTGTGCAGAAGCTCGAGAATGTAAGAGAACCCAGGGGTCTGATGGCTCAGGAGGAAGGAGCCATAATCCTTCCCCTTGTGTCAGGCAGGCCAAGACAATGTCTTCTTCCTGGAGCCACCAGTGAGTTCCTTGGAAGCCACAAAGAGACATTCTCTGTATAACATGTTGTGGAAATCCAACAGAAATAAAGGGACCATTTGTAAGAAGGTTTGGTGTGCTTTGGATTAGGGCAGTTTGTGTGTCTTCCGTGGGTTTGAGAAATAAAGCTTTCCAAGATTGTGTATATGTGTGTCTTAACTTGGTAACATATCTGACAGGCTATTTTATGGAGCAGATGGTCACCACCATGGTATTTATTTGGCCCTCTGTCAGGATCGTTGAGTCACCCACTTGGAACTACCAAGTGGTCTTCCCATGGCCACCGTCTTCGTACTCGCCAGATGCTGGCTCTGCGTCGCCTGCACATGAAAGTCTTCACCACCCACATCCAGTGGCCCTTTCCTCTCATGCCCTGCCCAAGGTCACTTCTTAAGCCCATCACCCTGCCATATATCGTTTGTAGATAGTACATATTTCGTTTGTAGATAGTACAAACATTTCGTTTGTAGACAGTACACACAATATTTGTTTATTGGCTTTCTCTCCCACTATAATACAGACTCCAGAAAAGCAGCGATTTTTGTCCTGGGACCTAGGACAGAACACTCAGGGCCTAGACTACTGCCTGGCACACAGTAGGATCCCGTAAGTACGTGATGAAGGACCGGTACTAGGCGACTAGCAATTAAAGTTAATCAGACCAGAAAAATCATTCTCCAACTGGGATTTCTTTATCCTTAAATTGTGGATAGCTTTAAATGGAGACTAATGTTTATTTTATCAAGAAAGAAGACAGGTGTCTGGATGGCTCAGTCAGTTAAGCGTCCAACTTCAGCTCAGGTCATGATCTCACGGTTCGTGGGTTCGAGCCACACATCGGGCTCTGTGCTGTCGGCCAGCTCAGAGCCTGGAACCTGTTCCAGATTCTGTGTCTCCCTTTCTCTCTGACCCTCCCCTGCTCATGCTGTCTCTCTCTCTCTCTCTCAGAAATAAATAAAATATTTTAAAAAATTTAAAGAAAGAAGAATGGGGGCTAAGTATTCCCATGGCTGAAAGCCTAAAGTCACCGACTTTGGTGGGGCCCCGTCCTGAGCCCTCTGTCAGTCTGGGCCTGTCTCTGGTGCCCACCAGTCCTCGCTGAAATAGGAGACCAAGTCCACATGGCAGAGCCTTTGCTGCATGTGGAAATCTGGTGTGTTCTTGTGTGGCCAGAAAAGGCTGTCCTCTTCTGAGGTGAGTGACACAGCGGACAGGGGCGGGCCCCTCCACGCAGGTGGCCTTAGCCCAGAGGGGTGTGCCAGATGGAAGCTTGTCTTGTGACGCCCCACTGCCACGCCCACTTGGACACCAGAGAGGGACTGTGAGTAGGGATGGGTTCCCCCCTCAGGGTGCAGAAACTCTCCTAAATGATTGAAAGTGATTTCATGGTCTGTTTGTTGTATAAAATGCAGGAAGCCTGAGAATTTCATGACACAGAATGGACGGGAGACAGGATTAGATTTCACCAGCCTCATGGCTCTCTGGTCAGAAATGTCCACTTTGGCTCTGTTCCACTGAATCATGGAGAGACAGTCAGGAAACTGTGACCATTTACTTCACTTTCATCTCCACGGTGCTGTGTTTACTCCACATTTGTACCAGGAGAGACACCTCACTGGCCACTGAGAAATAGAATTCCATTCTTCCCGTTCAAGATCTACGAGGAGAAGAAATACGTTTCATCCTTGTTTATATATGATCTTCCCAGAACATTGGTATTTTTGAAGCAATCTTTTTTTAATTTGAAGTTGTGCTTTCTGCGTTGTGATGTTTTATCAATTTTTAAATACTATACAAACCCAGAGTAACAGGGTGTAACACTATGAAGTCAATGTTTTGTGGAAAACATTCTAGTTAGAAAGCATTGACCACAGATGCTATACTGTCACTAGCATTTCTTACTGTCTCTAACAATAAAGATTTTATGTGAACTAGAGCATTCACTTCTGAAGACAGGGAGGGGTCAGCGTATCCTTTTGTTTTGTTTTGTTTTGTTTTTTTTACTGGGGCATAATAACAATGTCATGATGAGCAGAATGGAGTTCTGAAGGGGAGCAAGTTGCTAGCATGATAAAGCAGAATATATCTCTAAGACAACAGAGATTAGAAGAAGGGGTAAATTGGATCCAATTTTGCAAGTTCAATTATGAAAAAGTTTGATGTGTTCTGAGTGGCAAGGAGGAAATATGTAGCAACGTAGTGAAACAATTAGCAACTAGCTGGAGGCCAAAACTCTCATGAATTTAACTAAAATAGTAAAGCATTAAAACTCTGTTTATCTAAGAACATCTTAAAATTAGTGAGTAGGAGAGAAATTTGGTTGCAAATGTTTCTCTGCTGTGTATGTATGCAGTGAACATGACCAAGTGAAAAGCATGACTTTGACAAGTCAAATTAAGGAAAAAAAATTGCCATGGGGGGGCGGGGCACCTGGGCGGCTCAGTAAGTTGAGCAACCAACTCTTGATCTCGGCTCAGGTCTTGATCTCAGGGTCATGAGTTAAAGCCCTGCAGGGGACTCTACACTGGGCTCCATGCTGGGTGTGAAGCCCACTTTAAAACAATGAAAAAAAAAGTTTTTAATTTAGAAAAGTAATTTTGACAGCAGTTCAAACAACTGACTCAACAAAATATTCTTTTAAATGGTTTCCAGGTAAATTTCAACATCTGTGTGCCATGCTTGTGACCATGTCCCTTTATGAGAGAGGGGAAAACATATCCATGAAGACATTGCTGTTCAAAATCCCTTTTATTAGTAGGAACTGGAAGCCAGGGGATGGTGTCTGGGGTGATCGTTAGGTTACAAGTCTTTCTCTGTGATGAGTAGGCTGATTTGCAAGATTAACTTTCTTCCTAAAACCAAGAGATTTCACATATACTTTTTTTCCCTGGAAGGTCCAGTGTGATATTGAGAGCTGAGCACAATGCTGTGAAAAACAGGGCCTTTAATGGTTCTGTCAAAGGCGTGGTGATGAGGCCACACTTCCCTTTAAATAAGAATTGCATTCATGCGAGATAATGCGGAGCATCTACTCCAAAAATGAAAATCTTTTCTATCCACATTAGTCCATTTACACCCATGTACGGGTTTGCAAAGTTACTTTTGTATTTTCCATCTGTATTATAAAAGCTACTTTATTATTTTTATAATCCTTCCTGAAGTTTCCAAAACACTTTTAAGGTTTTTGAGGGATGGAACTGATTCACAAAACACGGAATCTCCAATCAGCGAACAGTGATCAGCTATATAGTTAGAATTCTTGCAACCAGAGAACGTTGGCTGGGCAGAATGAAGCAATGAACAGGCACTTTATTATTGTAGGGGAGCTATCATTCTTCCTAAAACTTGTGGCGATGGTGGTAAGCATGAACGGCTCTCGGTTCTATAACTTGTTTGCCACGTGGCCGTGGGTAACCTCTCTCCAAGACTTCTATTTTCCTCTATAAAATGTGAATACTCTTGTCCTTCTCTTTGAACTAATGGCAGAGATGAAATGAAAAAGAGTATGTAAATTGTGCTTGAATATGAAAATAGCAATAATAATTACAATGATAGCAACCATACCGCAGTTCATTTTTAAATTCTTGATCTTGTCATGAGAACAGGTGCAACTCTAGGTCAATGCTAGTGACAGTCCTGGACAACAATCAGACTTCAATAACTGTTCCTTTTTGGAGTCTAAATGGTTAGCCTGTGTTTTATTTTCAGCTCTACTCTTGATAGCAAACACTTTGGTAACATCAAAGAGTAGGCATGCATAGTGGGTAGCCTACATTCAATGGCTTTGTAGGGGATGGAAATTCTGAGAACAAGTTTTCAAAAGACTTGTGACCCCTGTTATGTTGCCACCAGAGTGGGGTCACCATGAGTGACATGGGGTAAGACGAAGCTCTCTGTATTCTAGAGATGACCAAACTTTTATCTTTTCAAAAAATGGGCTAAAAACGAGATACCCAACTGGATGTGATACATACAAATGTTTAATTGATCATAATGGTATGATTAACCGTCTATTAATTATTCAATATATGGATTATTCCCAAGTTACAAAAACAGACTTTAAAGTATCAAATACCTTTCTGCACAAAAGTGAGTACACCCCTAAAAAGTAGTCCTTGAAACTTCAATGACATTATTAGAATTTCCGGCCTTGAAATTGCAGGGATTAGGGAGGATGGGAGACTATATTTAATATGTGACTCCAAATCTATATCACCAAAGATTTAAAGAGGGAATGCCAGTAAGACATTCTTAGGAGATAATTGCTCCTAAAAATTGTTCAGTCTTTGGCCACATTGCCAGAGCTTTTAGGAGACATCTAGAATTAATTGACTCATCACTACTATCCTGGGAACCCTTTGCCTTCTGGGTGGACATGAGGACATTGAGTCACAGGAGGGGTGAATAATAATAGTTCAGAGACATTTGGAGTCCTGTCCTCCAGGGGCAGTGAAAGCAATTGAACCACTTAGAAAAATCTGTGAATCTTCCTGGAAGTTATGATGTCATCTCTGCAATTTTTCGAACTCCACGACTGCATCAGAGCATTCCTGTAAAGGCCTATGGGTGGCTTTCTGTTCAATCCATATGTCCAACTTATGTCTAAAGACCCGGACTCTCTTTAATAAAACTTCAGCCTTGCCTTGGTTTCTTCCTGCAGTGTAACATACAAAGTGTCCAGATGGCTGCTTGCGTCGGTAAGAAACTTAAATCTTGTGAACCACTTAATGTCACACAAATTGGCTTTCCCAGAGCTTTTAATTAAAAAAGAAAAAAAGGTCCTTAATTGGATAAAATAGTTAAATACATCTCTTCAACGAGTTCCTACGAGCTGTTTATAAACAACAACAACAGCAACAGTAACAATTACCACAGAGGAAAACCCCGTGCCCTGCGTAGCTTCCTTTCATTATCGCATAAACCAATGGTGGTTAACAGCACAAGTACAAAGGAAAGGGCGGAAATGGCTGTATTTTCCATCCGATCCTGCAGAAAGGCAAGGGCCTCAGGCCGAAACCCTGGTGGCAGACTCCATGGAAACCAGGCACACAATCTTCTTTGACTTGAATGATTGCACCCGTTCATCCCTTTTATTTTCTCATGGCTGGCGTCAGGGGCAGGTGGACATTTTTTGGCAAGTCACCTTTTCTTATGTCTCATTCTATGAAAAAAAAAATTGGTGGAATTTAAGCCAAAAAACTCAAAATAATATCATGTAATTATACTCATTTTACAGACATTAACCAACCCAAGTCCTAGCAGTAGGCAGTTTTCTAACAGCTGTTAGTACCGGTGCGTTAGCTAGTCGGTCTTCCTGCAAATATTCCATAGCACAGAAAACTGCCGGTGACAGGACTGGAGAGCATCTATTCCCCCACATAAAATATGCTACAGACCTTTGTACTGTCTTGTCTCACTAGCCCAGCCCATGTTTTTAAAGCCTAGCCAATCACAAAATCAATATAGAACTCATGTCTCTTAAAATAGTTCTACAGATACGATCAACTACTGGCATGAACAGTACCTTTACACGGGCTGAAGGTTGGCTGGTTGGCAGGCAAGGAGGTCAGGTTGACTAGGCTGTGGATATTAATGTAGTTGAGCCTCAGTTTCCTCCCTTGGAAGATGGGTTTAGCAGGAGCTGGTTCCGCAGGGCTACTGTGGAGATTACGTGAATCCTAGTTGTAACTATTTAGCACAGTATTTGTCATATGGGATGCTTGCTATTCCGCAAGTTGAAACTGTGAATATACTTAGGTGCCTACAGCCCTGTTATTTCCTTAGTTGGGATGATAATGATACTTATGAAGCTAGATTAAATGGTTTAAATTTTGCAAAATACTGGGGGCGCCGGGGTGGCTCAGTTGGTTAAGCATCCAATTTCAGCTCAGGTCATGATCTCATGGTTTGTGAGTTCAAGCCCTGCATCGGGCTCTGTGCTGACAGCTCAGAGCGGAACCTGCTTCAGATTCTGTGTCTCCCTCTCTCTCTGCCCCGCCTCCACTCATGTTCTGTCTCTACTTCACAAATAAATAAAACATTAAAAATTTTTAAATAAAAAATAAATTTTATAAAATACTTAAAAGAACACATAGTGCAATAGTAAGCATTTTATATGTGTTAATAAACAGAGCTACAGCATTTCCCTTGAATTCCCTATGAATCCCTTTATTGTTTTTTAAATTTTTTAACGGTTTTATTTATTATTGAGAGACAGAGAGACAGAGCATGAGCATGGGAGGGGCAGAGAGAGGGAGAGACACAGAATCTGAAGGAGGCTCCAGACTCTGAGCTGTTAGTACAGACCCCAGTGCGGGGTTCGAACTCATAAACCGTGAGATCATGACTTGAGCCGAAGTCAGACGTTTAACTGACTGAGGAACCCAGGTGCCCCTCTATGAACACCTTTAAAAGAGATTTATCTGTATTCCCATCCTTCTACAACACTCTTGTTTTGAGGGTCATTAATGAACATCAGTTACCAAATCTGTTAGGAAATTTCTTTCTTCGTCTCTTCAAATTCTATGATCTATTTTAAAAATTGGGTTGCCTTTTTATTATTAGTTGTAGGAGTTTTATTAAAAACTATATTTCAAATATATATTCCTTAAGAGCTATCTTTCTCCCAAGTGGTCAGCTGTCTTTTCCCTTTCTTGATGGAGTGTCTTGAAGTGCAAAAGCATTTATCTCTTACTGATTTTAAAAATGTTACTTGTTGATTTTCTTCTTATATCACTTGTACTTTTTGCGTCAAACCTCAGAAATAATTGCTTGACCCAACATCGTGAAGATTTATTCCTGTGTTTTAAGAGTTCTATACTTTTAGATCTCACATGTAGGCTTGTAATCCTTTTTGAGTTAATTTCTTTGAATAGTGCAAAGAAGTTGTCCCAGTACCATTTGTTGAAGAAACTGTTCCTCTCCCACTGAGTTTTCTTGACACTTTGGTTAAAAATCTCTGACCATAAATGCTAGAGTTTATTCCTGGGATCTCAGTTTTCTTCCATATGTCCATCCTTATGCCAGGACCACGCTGCCATGATTACTTAGCTTTGTAGCAAGTTTTGGAATCAGGATGTGAAATTCTCACTTGGTACTTCTTTTTAATTCTTTTCCACATTCTCTGATTATCGTTTATTGAGGCCCACATGACACACTATGTCAGTGCAAACTATTCAAGTGATTTGACACTTGTATACATTGCAAATTGGACACCACCTTACAAAGTTGTTACAGTATTTTTGACTATATTTCCTATGCTTCACATCACATCCCTGTGACTTATATATTTTAAAACTGTACTTCTTAATACCCTTCACATATTTCGTCATACCCAATCCTCTTCCCCTTTGGAAACCACCAATCTATTTCTTGAATTTTATTTTGTTTGTTTTGTTTTAGATTCTACAGATAAGTGAGATCATATGATATTTGTCTTTCTTTGTCTGACTTATTTCACTTAGTATAATGCTCTCAAGGTCCATCCATGCTGTTACATATGGCAAGATGATATTCTTCTTAATGGATGAGTAATATTCCATTATATATATATATGTATATAAAACATATCTTCTTTATCCATTCATCTATCAGTAGACACTTGGGTTGTTTCCATATCGTGTCTATGGTAAACATGCTGCAATGAACATAGGGATGCATGTATCTTTTTGAATTAGTGTTTTTGTTTTCTTTGAACAGATATCTAGTAGTGGAATTGCTGGATTACACGGTAGCTCTATTTTTAATTTTTTGAGGAAACTCCATACTATCTTCCATAGTGGCTGCACCAATGTACATTCGTACCATCAATGCACTGGGGTTCCCCTATTGGTGCATCCTCATCAACACTCATTAATTGTCTTTTTGATACTAGCCATTTTGATGTGTGTGAGATTTGAGGTGTGAGATGATATCACATTCCAGTTTCATTTGCATTTCCTTGATAGCTAGTGACGTTGGGCATATTTTCCTGTGTTGTTGGCCATCTATATGTCTTCTTCAGAAAAATGTCGGTTCAGATCCTTGCCTATTTTTTATCAGATTGTTTGCTTTTTAAAAAAGAATTTAGTTCTAGGATGGGGCTCCTGGGTGGCTCAGTTGGTTGAGCGTCCACCTTCAATTCAGGTCATGATCTCATCGTTCGTGGGTTCGGGCCCTGCATCGGGCTCTGTGCTGACAGCTAGCTCAGAGCCTAGTGACTGTCTTTGGATTCTGTATCTCCCTCTCTCTCTGACCCTCCCCTGCTCATGCTGTCTCTCTCTCTCCAAAAAAAATTAATAAAACATTTTTTAAAAATTTTTAAAAAGAATTTAGTTCTAGGTGTTATTTTTATATTTTGCTTATTAATCTCTTATTGGATATATGATTTACAATCATATCTTCTCTTAATAGGTTGTTTTTTTTATTTTGTTGATCTTTTCTTTTTCTTTCTTTTTCTTTCTTGATTTATTTTTTTTTTCTGTATAGAAGATGAGATCTCCTTTGTTTATTTTGCACTTATTTCCCTTGTCTTTGGACTCAGATCCAAAACACATCATTGCTAAGATCAATGTAAAGAAGCTTTTTGCCTGTGTATTCTTCTAGAAATTGTATGGTTTCAAGTCTTACCATCTCAACATCATTTATTGAAGAGACTGTCCTTTCCCCAGTGTATATTTTTGCCTCCTTTGTCAAAAACCAATTGACCAGGTATGCATGACTGTATTTCTGAGGTCCCTCGTCTGTTCTATTGATCAGTGTGTCTGTTTGTATGGCAATACCATACTGTCTTGATTGTTAGAACTTTGTGGGGTAGTTTGAAATCAGGATGCATGATACCTCCATCTTTGTTCTTCTTAAGATTGTTTTGGCTATTTGGGGTCTTTTGTGATTCCATACACCTTTTAGAATTATTTGTTTTTGTTCTTTGAAAAATGCCATTAGAGTTTTGATAAGGAATGCATTGAATCTATATATTGCCTTGAGGAGTATGAACATCTTTACGATATTAATTTTATGTAATCCATAGCTATAGAATATCTTCCCATTTATTTGTTTCTACTTCAGATTCTTTCATCAATGTCTAATTGTTTTCAGTGTACAGGTCTTTCACCTCTTTGATTAAATCTCTTAAGGGCTTTATTCTTTTTGTTGTGATTGTAAATGAGACTGTTTTCTTGATTTCTCTTTCTTTTATTTTTTAATGTTTATTTATTTTTAAGAGAGAGACAGACAGAGTGTGAGCAGGGGACGAGCAGAGAGAGAGGGAGACACAGAATCCAAAAGCAGGCTCCAGGCTCTGAGCTGTCAGGACAGAGCCTGATGCAGGGCTTGAAACCACAAATTGCAACATCATGACCTAAGCCAAAGTCAGACACTTAACTGACTGAGCCACCCAGAAGCCCCAATTTCTCTTTCTTATAGTTCATTATTAGCTATAGAAACAAAACACATTTTTTTTCTATAAATTTTGTATCCTGCAACTTTAGTGAATTCATTTATTAGTTCTTACGGTTTTTTTTGGTGGAGTCTAGAGTTTTTTATATACAATATCATTATCATCTGCAAATAATGACAGTTTTCCTCCCTTCTTTAGAATTTGTATAATTTTATTTCTTTTTCTTACCTAATTTCTGTAGCTAGCCCTTCCAGTACTATGCTGAATAAAAATAGGGACTGTGGCATCCTTATTTTGTTCCTAATCATTCCTTAGAGAAGCCAATTTCTGCTTTTCACTCTTGAGTATATTAGCTGTAGGTTTATCATCTACGGACTTTATTATGTTGAGTTATATTTTCTCTCTACCCAATTTAGTGAGTTTCTATCATAAATGGATATTGAATTTTGTCAAATGCTTTTTCTACATCTGTTGAGATGATCACCTGATTTCTATCCTTCCCTTCATTCATGTATATCACATGGATTGTTTTGTGGACGTTATGTCATCCTTACAGCCCTGGAATAAATCCCACTTGATCATGGTGTGTGATCCTTTTAATGTATTGTTGTGTTCAGTTTGCTCATATTTTGCTGAGGATTTTTGCATCAATGTTTATCCACAGATATTGGGCTATAATTTTCTTTCTTTCTTTTCTTTCTTCTCAGCTTTTGCCTCCCAAGCTGTACTTGGACATGGCAATAGTTCAGGAATCTTTAGATCATTGAGTGGGTATTTTCACTTTGAAATTGGATGGACACTTGGGAACTTTTGAGCTGGTTTCTGAACTGAAGCCTAGACATTCATTATTATGAAATTGGTAAGAACATGAGAAGACCATGTAGAATTAGGATTGGTTGTTGGTACATCTTTTGGTAGAGGCTCCTGTTTAAGCCTGATCTTACCTCTGTGCCTTTACATAAATTGCCCAATTGAAACTTAACAGGAGGAAAACCACATTTTCTAGTATAAATAGGTACTGTTATCATTGCATAAATAAGAAACTGAAGTTTGAGTTTGACGGCAGACTGATGGGAGAGGCTGGAATGTTACCACACTCACCACCAGCTAAAGAGGCACAGGGGACCCGGAAGTCCTGGTGCAGCCAGTGGGAGCCTGGGAAGACATGTACTCCAGGACTAGAGGATTGCATGGCTTACTGTGGAACAAATGTTATAATGGAGCCTGAAGAGCGTGGCTAATAAGTTCTCTCCTAGCTGATACAAAGACGTCTCCAGAAATTCAATGTGATCATTAAACCTCAACAAGAATTAGCGATTAACATAATGAATAAATAAATAATTTCATAGTCAGACAGGCTGTCTGTTCCGTAATCTAAAGTCTGTCAGGATGAACTACCTGACACGTTGTGCCCCCTTTTGATTATTTACAATACGCCTTTATGATAAAGACTTCCAAGGTACTATGCCAAATACAATCTTAACCTCTTTGAAACCAAGATTTATGAAGCTAGTTTGCCTGGAGGACTTTCTTGAACCTTAGAATTCTTATTAGCTTCTCAAAGGATGAATTCAGGCATAATGGTGTAGGGAGAAGAGCACTCAGACTTTAAGCTCCTTCCTTCCTTCTTCCCTCCTTTCCTCCCTTCCTTCCTTCCTTTCTTCCTTCCTTCCTTCCTTCCTTTGTTCATTCATTCATTCATTCATTCATTCAGAACAACAGCTTACTGAGTGTCTATAGTGGCTCAGTCATAGCACTTGACCAGCATGAAGAATGACTATGACATAGTCCTTGCCCTCAGGGGACTTACAGTAAGTGGGCAGGATTGTGAAATGGACAGTGTGTGTCGATATACTGATGAAAGGAGGTGCTAAATGAGCAGTTGACTCATTTATTTTTTTCAATAAATGATTACCATATGCCTATTCTGTTTTCGTCTGTAGTCTAGGATATGGAAATACACTGAATAAGAGAGGTAATTTTTTCTCATAGAATTTACATTCAGGTAAAGGTGGGAGACACAAATAATTAGCAAGTTAACACATAAAATGCTTTTTTTGATACTATGAAGAAGACTTAAACAAGATGATAGGAGAAAGAATAACCACAATCGATGACTATTTTAGATAAACTCTGTGAAGCTTATCTTAAAACTAGGAGGAGACTTCTAATGTAACTTTTTTTTTCATTGCAAAAATGATATATTGTCATTTAAGAAAATTCACAAAGTGCAACAAATGCTTTTTAAAATTTGTCATCTAAAACCATAAAAATCTTAGAAGAGAGCACAGGCAGTAAGTAATGCCTTTAACATTGCCCATCACAATGCTTTTCTAGATAAGTCTCCTGAAGTAAGGGAAATAAAAGCAAAAATAAACTATTGGGACTACATCAAAAATAAAATGCTTCTGCACAGTAAAGGAAATAATCAACAAACTAAAAGGCAGTCTACTGAATGGGAGAAAAATAACTTTCCCATAATGGGTTAGTATGTAAGTATGTAAAGTATCACAAAGTATGTAAAGAACTTATACAACTCAACCAAAAACCAAATAACCCAATTAAAAATTAGCCAGAAGGGGCACTTGAGTATCACTGTCAGTTACACATCTGACTCTTGGTTTCAGCTCAGGTCATGATCTCATGGTTTGTGAGACTGAGCCCTGAGATTGAGTCCCACGTCAGGCCCTGTGCTAACAGCATGGAGCCTGCTTGGGATTCTGTCTCACCCCTATGCCCCACCCCTGCTCAGTGCTCTCTCTCTTTCAAAGTAGATACATAGACTTAAAGAAATAGTCAGAAGATATGAACGTTCATTTCTCCAAAGAAGATAGTCACATGGCCAACAGGCACATGAAAAGACTCTCACCATCCATCACTCATCTTCATGGAAATGTAAATCAAAACTACAATGGGATCGCTTCACATCTGTAAGAAAGACTAAAATCGAAAACACAAGAAACGAGTGTTGGGAAGGCTGTGGAGAAAAGGAACAGTCATGCACTGTTGGTGGGAATGCAAACTGGTGAAGCCACTGTGGAAAACAGTGTAGATGTTTCCCAATATTTAAAAATAGCACTACCCTACAATCCAGTAATCAAACTACTGGGCATTTACCCAAAGAGTACAAAAACACTAATTCAAAGGGATACACGCACCCCTATGTTTATCGCAGCATTAATGTACAATAGCCAAATTATGGAAGCAGCCCAAGTGACCATAGATTAATGAATAGAAAAAAAGATGTCACACACACACACACACACACACACACACACACACACACACACAGTGGAATATTATTCAGCCATAAAAAGAATGAAATCTTGCTATTTGTAACAACATACATAGAACTAGAGAGTATAATGCGAAGCAAAATAAGCCAGTCAGAGAAAGACAAATACCATATGATTTGATCATATGTGGAATTTAAGAAACAAAACAAACAAGCCAAGGGGGAAAAAAGAGAAAGAGAGAGAGAGATAAACCAAGAAACAGACTTAACTATAGAGAATGAACCGATGGTTACCAGAGGGCAGGTGGGTGGGCAGGGGGTGAAATACGTGATGCGGATTAAGATGTGCACTTGTCATGAGCACTGGCTGATGTATGGAAGGGCTGAATCACTATATTGTACTCCTGAAACTAATATTAAGCTGTATGTTAACTACACTGGAATGAAAATTTTTTAAAAAGGTAAAAAAATAATACTTGGCTTCAATGGCTATGTATTTACCTAATCATTCTTTAATGGATCCAAATAGGTTTATGTTTATGAAAGGGTTCATTTTTTTTTACATGTATTAACTTTATTTTTTAGGCTCACAGCCAAACTAAGCAGAAAGAACGGAGAGTTCTCTTTACTCCCTCTTTCCTATATGTACAATATTCCCCAATATCGACTTCCCACACCACTGTAGGCATTGGCTACAATTAAGCAAACCTACAATGGCATCACAATGTCCAAAGTCCATAGTTTACGTCATGAGTCACTCGTGGGGTCATACATTCTATAGGCTTGGACACACATAATGGCATGTATCCACCACTGTAGTATCCCGTAGAATAGTTTCACTGTCCTAAAAATACTCTGTGCTCTGCATGTTCATTCCTCCCCCCACCTCCCCTTGGCCCACTTCCTGGCAGTTGGGGCTCTTTTTTAACCATCTCTGTCATTTTTCCTTCACCAGAAAGTTATACACTTGGAATCATATGGTATATAGCTGTTTCAGATTGGCTTTTCATTTAGTAATATGCATTTACGTTTCCTCCATATCGTTTCATGGCTTGATAGCTCATTTCTTTTATGCACTGAATAATATTCCATTGTCTAGACATACCACAGTGAATTACCCATTCACTTAGCGAAGGACATCTCGGTGGCTGCCAAGTTTTGGCAATTGCAAATAAAGCTGCTATAAACATCTACGAGCAGGTTTTTGCAGAGACAGAAGTTTTCAAGTCATTTGGGTAAAAACCAAGAGTGCAAACGCCAGAACATATGGTAAGAGTAGGTTTAGTTTTGTCAGAAACTTCCCAACTGTCTTCCAAAGTGACGGTCCCATTTTGCATGCCCTCCAGCAGTGAATGAGCGCTTGCTCAACACCCTCACCAGCATGCACAGTTATCATTGTTTGGGATTCTAGCCATGGCGATAGGTGCATAGTGGTATCTCATTGTTATTTCCCTGATGACATATGATGCAGAACATATTTTCGTATGCTTATTGCCATCTGTATATATTATTTTGTGCAGTGCCTGTTAAAAGTCTCTGGCCCATTTTTCATCGAGTTATTTTCTTATTGCTGAGTTTTAAGGGTTCTTTGTACATTTGGGTAACAGTCCTTTAAACAGACTTTTAAACAGTCCTTTTAAACAGACTTTAAAAATCTGTGGCTTTTCTTCTCTTTCTCTTGACATTGTCTCTTACAGAGCAGTAATTGCTTAAACTTTAATAAAGTCCAATTTATCAATTTTTTCTTTCAGGGATATTACTGTTCTTACTGTGTCTAAAAAGTCATTGCCATCCCCAAGGTCATCTATATTTTATTCTATGTTATCTTCTAGGAGTTTTATAGTTTTGCAATTTACATTTAGGTTTATAGCTTATTTTAAGTTCATTTTTGTGAAGAGGGTGAGGTGTGTGTCTAGATTTTATTATTACTTTTTGCATGTAGGTTCACTTGTTTCAGCATTATTATTGAAGAGACTATCTTTGCTCTCTTTGTCTTTGCCTTCGTTCCTTTGTCCAAAATCAGTTGACTAGATATTGGTCTGTTTCTGGGCTTTCTAACCTATTCCATTGATCTATTTCTCTATTGTCTATTCTCACCTTCAATATTTTGTTGACTCTTCTTCTCCATAGTAACTTTAGAAGCAATTGGTTGATATCCACAAAATAACTCGCTGGGATTATGATTGGATTGCATTGAACTTATAGATCAAGAGGGGAAAAGCTAGCAACTTGAAAACACTGAGCTTCTGGTTTGTGGGCGTGAAATATCTCTCCATTGATTTAGATCTTCTTTTGTAGTCTTCCTCATACAGATCTTATATGCGTTTTGTTAGATTTATATCTAAGTATTTCATTTTGGAGGGGACTAATATAAACGTGAACATGTTTTTAATTTCAAATTCTACTTGCTGACATATAAGAAAGTGATTGACTTTTATATATTAACTTTGTATCCTGCAGCCTTGTTACAATCACTTACTGGTTTCAGAGTTGTTGTTTTGATTCTTTTAGATTTGTTACATAGACAATTATGTCATCCGTGAAGGAAGACAGTTTTATTTCTCCCTTCCCGGTCTGTGTACCTTTTATTTCCTTCTCTTATCTATTTGCATTAGCTAGAGCTTCTATATGATGTTGAAAAGTAGCAGTGAGAGGTGAAATCTTTGCCTTGGACCTGTTCTTAGTGGGAAAGTTTCAAGTTTCTCACCATTTTGTAGGATGCTGATTGTAGGGGTTTTTTGTTGATATTCTTTATCAAGTTGAGAAAGTTCCTTTCTACTGCTGCTTTGCTGAACATTTTTATCATGAATGGTGTGGGATTAACAATATGTGCTTTTTTTTTTTTTTTGCATCTGTGATTATGATCATGTAGTTTTTCTTTTTATAGCCTGGTGATACAATGGATTAAATTAGTTGATTTTCAGTGTCCCAGCCTTGCATGCCAGAGATGAATCCCACTTGATCATTACATATAACCAAATATACTGTTACTATTACTATTTTGAACAAACTGTAATCTGTTAGATCAACTGTGAAAAAGAAAAGTTAAAGCTTTTATTTACCTTTACTTATTCTCTTTCTGATGTCTTCCCTTTCTTCTTGTAGATTTGAGTTTCTCACTTGTAAATTATTTATGTTATATTTTTCTTCTAAATATTTCTTAATGCATTATGTTTTCTTTATAATTTCCTTTTTTCTAAAAAAACTCTTTAACCTTTCATAAAAAGCAGGTCTACTGGTATCAAACTTTTTCTTTTCTTGTTTTTTCATTTTTTAAAATATTTATTTATTTATAAATGTTTTATTTATTTCTGAGAGAGAGAGAGACAGCGTGAGCAGGGGAGGGTCAGAGAGAGAGGGAGACACAGAATCTGAAACAGGTGCCAGGCTCTGAGCTAGCTGTCAGCACAGAGCCTGTCGCGCGGCTCGAACTCATGAACAGTGAGATTGTGACCTGAGCTTAATTAAGTTGGATGCTTAACAGACTGAGCCACCCAGGTGCTGCTCAAAAATATTTATTTTTGACAGACAGAAAGAGAGAGACAGAGACAGAGACAGAGTGAGAGTAAGGGAGGGACAGACAAAGAGGGAGACACAGAATCAGAAGCAGGTGCCAGGCTCTGAGCTGTCAGCACAGAGCTGGAGGCAAGGTTCACACTCACGACTGTGAGATCATGACCTGAGTCAAGGTCAGGTGCTTGACTGACTGAGCCACCGAGGTGCCCCTCAAACTTTTTAAATTTTTACTTTTTCAGAAAGTATTTCTCCTTCACTTTCGTTTTTAAAAACTTTTTTAAACATTTATTTATATTTGAGAGACAGATAGAAACCGATCATGAGCAGGGAAGGGCAGAGAGAGGGGGAGACACAGAATCGGAACCAGGCTCCAGACACCGAGCTGTCATCACGGAGCTGACGTGGGGCTTGAACCCACGAACTGTGAGATCATGCATGACCTGAGCCAAAGTTGGATGCCCAACCGACTGAGCCACCTCAGGACGCTCAACTCTCCTTTACTTTTGAAGGGTATTTAGGGTACAGAATTCTATATTGGTAGGTGTTTTCTCTCCATACTTTAAATATTTTGTTCTACCCTTTTCTTGCTTGAATGGTTTCTG
Source organism: Proteles cristata cristata (assembly GCA_017311185.1). Taxonomy (NCBI): domain Eukaryota; kingdom Metazoa; phylum Chordata; class Mammalia; order Carnivora; family Hyaenidae; genus Proteles; species Proteles cristata. The sequence goes on along the minus strand of JAESUZ010000067.1, from coordinate 1,818,693 downwards.
GGGAGAAGTTAGAAGTAATACTTCTGCTCCTCTGTAGGTAAAGTGTCTTTCCATGGATTTCTTTCAGGATTTTTTCTTTTTCTTTGATTTTCTGAAGTTTGAGTATGGCACGCCTAAGTGCAGTTTGTTCTTTTGCTTGTTTATTTGTTTATTTTTGGCACTTATTCTGCTTGAGATTCTATGAGCTTCCTGGACCCACGATTTGGTGTCTAGCATGAATTTGGGAAACATTCTCAGTCATTATTGCTTCAAATATTTATTCTGCTCTTTCCTCTCTTTCATCTCCTCATATTCCCGCTAGAGGTATATCACCTCTTTTTTGTTGTTTCATAGTTCTTGGATTTTCTGCTTTACATTTTCCAGTCTCTTTTCTCTTTGCTTTTTAGTTTTGAAAGTTTCTGTTGATATATCTTTATGCTTAGTGATTTTTTCCTTAGCTGAGTCTAGTCTACTAATATGACCATCAAAGCCATTCTTCATTTTTGATACAGTGTTTTGATCTCTAGTACTTTTTTTCTATTCTTTCATAGAATTTCCATTTCTACTTAGGTGATGCATCTGTCCTGCACATTGTCTGCTGTCCGAATAAAGCCCCTAGCACTGTAATCATAGGTTTAAAAATGTTTTCAGTCTGATAATTTCAGCATTCCTGCCATAACTGACTGGTCCTGAAGCTTTTGAATGTCCTCCAACTATTTCCTGCTTTTTAGTATGCTTTGACAGTTTCTGTTGAAAGGTGCATATGAATTACTGCTGTAAATTTACCGCCTTTGGTAATGCGGGTGAGGCTTTCTCTCAGATCTTCACTGTACAAACCTGGCAGAGCTCTTGGAGGTAAAACTCACAAAAGCATCAACTTCCCTTTAGCATAACTGGGACCCAGGACTCTCGGCTTGTCCATACTGAGCCTGTAGCAATTCCTCCATGACAGCTGAGGTCTGCCTACCCTGACACGAATTCCCACAGAGGTTTCTCCTTGTAAGTTTCTGCTCTGATGAATTGTGGTTCTCTGCATCTGCCTCTCTGTCTTTCCAATTTCTGGGACCGCAGTCTACCATGTGAACTCACCTCTCTGATGGATCTCATAAGAGTTTGTTTTTCAGTTTGTTTAACCTTTTGCTTATTGCTAAATGGATGACACTTCTAAGCTCTGTGTGTATTGGACCGGAAATCTGAAGCAATTTATGCTTTTTGGGAAGAGTCCCTTGTAACTAAACTTTCTCATATAGTGATAAATGTTAGTGTTAATAGCCATAAGCCCAAAACCTATTACAGATTCTTAATCATTACTGATTAAATTATAGCCCATCAAACTGTTTATGTTCTAAAGATTTAATGACAGATTATTACTGGAAACATATGATATTCACAGCGAATTGTTTTTTTTAATGGAACTGAGCAATCTTTCATCAGTCACTAGTAGTTAGTAATAGATAGCTAACTGGTTTGGGTATATTAACAAAATTTATTTTCATTTATCCTTTGCTGCCTGAATTGACCAATAAGTGAAAGAAGGATTCACTTGATCTTAAGAATATCAAGCTCTCTGTGCTTTAAAAATTGAATCACATCAGGGCCACCTCGGTGGCTCAGTCGGTTAAGCATCCAGCTTTGGCTCAGGTCATCATTTCATGGTTCATGGGTTTGAGCCCCGCATTGGGCTCTGTGCTGATAGCTCAGAGTCTGGAGTCTGCTTTGGATTCTGTGTCTTCCTCTTTCTCTGCCCCTCTTCCACTTATTCTCTCTCTCTTTCACTTCCCTCCCCCCAAAAAATAAATAAATAAATAAAATTGAGCTACATCAGAGTTTTTAGTATGTTGTCAAGATTCACTGTCTTTCAGGGCAAACTCGAAGATGGCGGAGAAGTAAGGAGCTCCGTACTTGCACTCATGCCCATACATCACACAGAAAAGATCTGAAGCCGTTGGAAACCTTATAAAACCTGAGAGACTGGGAGAAAAAGGACTCAGAATCCACTGAGAAAGCCTTCTAACGTGAGTGTGAACCGGGGAAGATAAAATCGGGCTGGGATCGGAGACTCCAGGGTGGGAGGCGATCCCCCTCTACCCTCTACGGGGAGTGAGAGGGGAAAAGGAGAGAGTCCGAAACAGAAAAAAAAACCTCCGCTCGGTGCATAGAAAGACCGTACTTGCCAAATACCTGCACACCAGGTCCCCTCGCGCCAACTGGTCCTGGGGGAGGCTGAGCACACAAACTGCTTCTTTGTGCCGCTCCTGGAGGTTGGATTTCAGAGCAGCGGCGCGCCTGCCGCCATTGTAGCTCCAGGGCGGCTGGGGCCCCTGAAAGAGCCGCGCTGACACCGGGCGTCCGCGCTCCTGGCTGGCTGGGACTCGAGAGGGAAGGCAAAGAGCTAAAAACTGGGAAATTTGCCTGTGAGTTCGTGTTTCGGTTGACGAGCCATAGAGGGACCCGGTTTTCCTCACTCCAGCGGCTCCGGCAGGCAAGCCCCCGCGCATGCGCGCCAGCTGGACCCAGAGAAGGAAGCAGCGATTCTGACTCCGCCCCCAGAGCTCGGCAGGGGGCCTGGAATTGCCCGAGGGGGTTGCCTGGGAAGCTGTGTCTAAGGCAACTTCAGCGGCGCGCGGACTGGGATTTGGAGATTGGAACCGGCCTGGGATGAAGAGTGCAACCAACTTCGGCTGTGTCCCCGGAATGGGGAGTTGACACGCCCAAAAAAGCGAGTTGCAGCGCGGGGTTCAAGAAGGGACTGGAGCACCCTCACCCGTCTGAGGCATCGGATCACACCACGCCCATCCCTGCCTGAGAGCTGCCCTCCTCCCTTTTTTTTTCTCTTTCTTTTTTCCTTTTTTGTTTTTGTCTTTTTTGTCTTTCTTTTTTTCCCCTTTCTTTTCTCTTTCTTTTTTTCTTCTTCTTTCTCTTTTCTCGCTTTTTTCCCCAAAACACTGACCTGATTAACTCTGGTTGCCAGTTTGCTTAAACAATCACAACAAGTCCATTCTGTAAATATAAATTCTACACCTACCGACATTTTCAGCTATTTCTCTCAGGAGTAATTAGACTATATAGTTTCTCTGGATAATTCCAGCATCCTTCTCTCACCTATCCAACCATATTCTACCCTTTATCTCTTTGAAAAAAAGCTTCTTATCCCTTCTGCCTGTTCATTCTATTTCCAAATCTGCCTTGTCTCGCCCTGCCTTCTCTCTTTTTCTCTATGCTCTTCAACCAGCACTGCATACACACAGCTATTTAACTGTAGCTGGGAAATCCAGGTATATGCTTTAAACCGTTCTTTGTCCATCGGTTTTCTTCTTTTTTCCTTTTCTTTTCCCCTTTTTGACCCTTTTATGTATTTTATGCTCCCTATTATTCGCCCTCCCTCCTCCGTCTTTTCTATTAACTTTTTCGTTTTCCCTCTCGCTTTGCATGTTAGTTGAATCAGCCTGTGCGTTTGTGTACTCCTGCTCCCTGTGTGTTTGTCTGTCTGTTTTCTTTTCCAGGGCTACCTCAAGAAACAAGCTAGAGTACACAAGGTGGAGAGTCCCAAATATCACTACGAATAGGAAAATAAAATAACCAAGGTCTCAACAAGAGAGACCGAGGGATACCATTCAAAAAACAATCTCTGAAAGGATAGGCCCCGGAAAGTCAAAGAGTCTTCTTGGATATAGCAGTGCTCATAGAAACAGAAAGCATAACAGGTCTTTAAAACCAACAAGAGCCGGAAAGCTAACTAAAATGATGAAACGAAAGACCTCTCCTCCAAAGAAACTCCAAGAAGAAATGACAGCTAATGAACAGCTCAAAACAGATATCAGCAGCATAACTGAACAATATTTTAGAATAATAATGGTAAAATTAATAGCAGGGCTTGAAAAAAACATAGGGGACATCAAAGAAACTATGGCTTTCTACAGACAGAAATGGAAACTACAGACAGAATGGAAAATAAAAATAGGCATGAAGAATTAAAAAATGCGATAAATGAGATCCATAATAAATTAGAGGCCTCCAATGCACGGATTGAAGAGGCAGAAAGGAGGATAAGTGATTTAAAAGACACCATTATAGAAAAACAAGAAGCTGACAAAAAAAGAGACAAACTGATCCAGGAACAGGAAAGAAGAATTCGAGAGCTCAGCGATATGGTCAAATGCAACAATATCCGTATCATAGGAATCCCAGAAGAGGAAGAGAGAGGGAAAGGTGCTGAAGGAGTCCTGGAACAAATTATAGCAGAGAACTTCCCCGACCTGGGGAAGGAAGTAAATGTGGAAATACAAGAGGCTCAGAGGACTCCCCTCAGACGTAACTTGAATCGATCTTCTGCACGACATATCATCATAAAAATGATAAAATACAAGGACAAAGAGAGAATTTTGAAAGCAGCTAGGGAGAAAAGGGCCCTCATATACAAAGGGAAACCTATCAGAGTGGTGACAGACCTATCTACTGAAACGTGGCAGGCCAGAAAGGAATGGCAAGAGATCTTCAATGTGATGAACAGTAAAAATATGCAGCCAAGAATCCTCTATCCAGCAAGCCTGTCATTCAAAATAGAAGGAGAGATAAAAACCTTTCCAAATAAACAGAAATTGAAAGAATTTGTCACCACGAAGCCAGCCCTACAAGAAATCCTGAGGGGGACGCTCTGAAGGAAAGGCTCCAAGGAACAAAGATTCCAAAGACACCACTACAAACATGAACCTCACAAAAGATACAAAGACTCTAAACCCACATATTTCAACAATAACACTGAATGTAAATGGGCTGAATGCTCCAATCAAAAGACATAGGGTAGCAGAATGGATTAAAAAACAAAATCCATCTATATGCTGTCTACAAGAAACTCATTTTAGACGGGAAGATACCTTCAGATTAAAAGTAAGGGGATGGAGAAATATATATCATGCTACAGGAAATCAAAAGAAAGCCGGAGTAGCGATACTTATATCAGACAAACTGGACTTTAAATTAAAGACAATCACAAGAGATGAAGAAGGGCACTACATAATAATTACAGGGTCCATCCATCAGGAAGAACTAACAATCATAAATGTCTACGCACCGAATATGGGAGCACCTAAATATCTACAACAATTAATCACAAACAGAAACAAGCTTATAGATAAGAATGTGCTAATAGCAGGGGACTTTAATACTCCGCTTACAGCAATGGATAGGTCAACCAGACAGAAAATCACTAAAGAAATAATGGACTTGAAAGACACATTGGACCAGATGGACCTGACGGATATATTTAAACTTTACATCCTGAGGCCAGGGAATTTACTTTCTTCTCAAGTGCGCATGGCACATTCTCCAAGATAGATCACATACTGGGACATAAAGCAGCCCTCAATAAATATAAAAGAATAGAGATCATACCATGCACACTGTCAGATCTCAATGCTTTGAAACTTGAAATCAATTACAGGAAGAAGTCTGGAAAACCTTCAAAAACATGGAGGTTAAAGAACACCCTTCTAAAGAATGAATGGGCCAATCAGGCAATTAAAGATGAAATTAAAAAATATATGGAAACAAATGAAAATGAAAACACAACAATTCAAAATCTATGGGATGCAGCAAAGGCAGTCCCAAGAGGAAAGTACATTGCTCTCCAGGCCTATTTCAAGAGATTAGAAAAAGTGCAAGTCTAAAATCTAACAGCTCACCTAAAGGAACTAGAGGCAGAGCAACAAGAATGCCCTAAAACCAGTAGAAGAAGAGAAATAGTAAAAATTAGAGCAGAAATAAACAACATAGAGACCAAAGAAACAATTGAACAGATCAATGAAACCAAAAGTTGGTTTTTTGAAAAAGTAAACAAAATTGACAAACCTCTAGCCAAACTTATCAAAACGAAAAGAGAGAGCACCCAAATAGACAAAATTATGAATGAAAAAGGATTTATTACAATCAACCCCTCAGAAATACAAGCAATTATCAGGGAATACTATGAAAAATTATATGCCAACAAATTGGACAACTTAGAAGAAATGGACTAATTCCTAAACGCACACTCACTACCAAAATTCACACGGGAAGAAATAGAAAACCTGAACAGACCCATAACGAGTGAAGAAATTGAACCAGTGATCAAAAATCGCTCGACAAATAAGAGCCCTGGCCCTGATGGCTTCCCTGGGGAATTCAACCAGACATTTAAAACAGAATTAATCCCAATTCTTCTCAAGCTATTCCAAAAAATAGAAATCGAAGGAAAACTCCCAGACTCATTTTATGAAGCCAGCATCACTCTGATTCCCAAGCCAGACAGAGATCCAGCAAAAAAAGAGAACTAGAGGCCAATATCCTTGATGAATACAGATGCAAAAATGCTCAACAAGATCCTTGCAAATCGAATCCAGCAGCATATCAAAAGAATCATCCACCAAGATCAAGTGGGATTCATTCCTGGGTTACAGGGCTGGTTCAACATTCATAAATCAATCAATGTGATTCATCATATCAATAAAAGAAAAGATAAAAACCATATGATCCTGTCAATAGATGCAGAAAAAGCATTTGACAAAATACAGCATCCCTTCTTAATAAAGACTCTAGAGAAAGTTGGGATAGAAGGAACCTACTTAAACATCATCAAAGCCATCTATGAGAAGCCTTCAGCTAACATCATCCTCAACGGGGAAAAACTGAGAGCTTTCCCCCTGAGATCAGGAACACGACAGGGATGTCCACTCTCACCACTGTTGTTTAACATAGTGCTGGAAGTCCTAGCATCAGCCATCAGACAACAAAAGGAAATCAAAGGCATCAGAATTGGCAAAGAGGAAGTCAAACTTTCCCTCTTCGCAGATGACATGATACTCTACATCGAAAACCCGACAGACTCCACCAGAAGCCTACTAGAACTGATCCAAGAATTCAGCCAAGTTGCAGGGTACAAAATCAACGTACAGAAATCGGTTGTATTTTTATACACCGACAATGAAGCAACAGAAAGAGAAATCAAGAAACGGATCCCATTCACAATTGCACAAAAAACCATAAAATACCTTGGAATAAACCTAACCAAGGATACAAGAGATCTGTATGATGAAAACTATAGAAAAATTATGAAGGAAATTGAAGAAGACACAATGAAATGGAAAAACATTCCATGCTCATGGATAGGAAGAATAAATATAGTTAAGATGTCATTACTACCTAAAGCACTCTACACATTCAATGCAATTCCCATCAAAATTGCACCAGCATACTTCTCAAAACTAGAACAAACTATCCAAAAATTTGAATGGAACCACAAAAGACCCCGAATAGCCAAAGTAATCCTGAAAAATAAAACCAAAACGGGAGGGATCACCATCCCAGACTTTAGCCTCTACTACAAAGCTGTCATCATCAAGACAGTATGGTATTGGCACAAAAACAGACACATAGACCAATGGAACAGAATTGAGAACTCAGAAGTGGACCCAAAAGTATACAGCCAACTGATCTTTGACAAAGCAGGAAAGAATATCCAATGGAAAAAAGACAGCCTTTTTAATAGATGGTGTTGGCAGAACTGGACAGCAACTTGCAAAAGAATGAAACTAGATCATTTTCTCACACCATGCACAAAAATAAACTCAAAATGGATAAAGGACCTGAACATGAGACAGGAAACTATCAACACCCTAGAGGAGAAAGCAGGAAACAGCCTCCTTGACCTCCACCGCAGCAACTTCTTACTTGACACATCCCCAAAAGCAAGGGAATCAAGAGCAAAAATAAACTGTTGGGACCTCCTCAAGATTAAAAGCTTCTGCACAGCCAAGGAAACAACCCAGAAAATTAATAGGCAACCAACGGAATGGGAAAAGATAGTTGCAAATGACATATCAGATAAAGGGTTGATATCCAGAATCTACAAGGAACTCACCAAACTACACGCCCGAAAAACAAACAACCCAGTGAAGAAATGGGCAGAAGATATGAACAGACACTTCTCCAAAGAGGACATCCAGATGGCCAACAGACACATGAAACGATGCTCAGCATCGCTCCTCATCAGGGAAATACAAATCAAAACCACACTGAGATACCACCTCACGCCAGTCAGAGTGGCTAAAATGAGCAAATCAGAGAACTCTAGATGCTGGCGAGGATGTGGAGAAACGGGCACTCTCCTACACTGTTGGTGGGAATGTAAACTGGTACAGCCCCTCTGGAAAACAGTGTGGAGGTTCCTCAGGAAACTAACAATAGAACTCCCCTATGACCCAGCAATAGCACTGCTAGGAATTTACCCAAGGGATACAGAAATGCTGATGCATAGGAGCACATGTACCCCAATGTTCATAGCAGCACTCTCCACAATAGCTAAAACATGGAAAGAGCCTAAGTGTCCATCAACAGATGAATGGATCAAGAAGATGTGGTTTATCTATACCATGGAATACTACATGGCAATGAGAAACAATGAAATCTGGCCATGTGTAGCAACATGGATGGACCTTGAGGGTGTTACGCTGAGAGAAATAAGTCAGGTAGAGAAGGACAAATATCATATGTGTGCACGTATAGGAGGATTAGGAGGAACTTAACAGAGGACCAAGGGGGAGAAAAAGGGGGGAAAGGGTGGGGGAAAGGGAGAGAGTCAAACCATGAGAGACTCTTGAATGCTGACAAAAACTGAGGACTGATGGATGTGCGGGGGTGTGGGGATGGGCATGGAGGAGGACACTTGTGGGGATGTGCACTGGGTGTTATGTGGAAACTAATTTGACAATAAACTATTAGTAAAAAATATATAAAATCAATAAAAAGATTCACTGTCTTTCAACTCTCTTTTCCTAACACTTCAGTTAAACCAACTGTCTTTAGGTTGGGAATTCTAATCAGGAGAGGATTAAACTCTTGGATTGTGTTTTTGGTGGGGAGAGAAAGCCGTAGGAAAGACTCAGGATTTCCTGATATCTGCACAAATATTTTGTAGGAGAGCAAGTTCATCTTGGGGCCAGTGGCACCACATTTCCTTGGATGGTTTTAAAATACTGACTCCAGCAGTATGTTGCCTTGGATACCAAGGCAACAAGTTGTAGAAAAGGTAATAAAATTGATAATAATGTTTCATAGGCACAAAGGGTTTTTAAGTGACATGGTAGGGTTTTTCCCCTATTGAACATTTCTGGAAATTAATTTTAGGGATAATTCATGCCCTTTAACAAACAGTTCTTAAAGTAAAGAGTTAAAATAACTTGACAACAAGATACAGCCATCGAGAAAAGTTTATCTAAGAACACTCAAATTTCAAATCCTTTCAGCAATAAAAGCAATACAAACATGGCAGGGGTCTGGGTGAACTGTTGCCATAGGGATGAAGGTAATGTGCTGATACGAGTTTATTTAGACTTTCTAGAGTTCAGCCCTTGGTCCTTATGTCGTGAGACTTGAGCTCATGATTTCTCCTTTATGTTTTCTCTCGTTTCTTGCACATTCTTAATGAAAAGATTCATTTGGAATCCACCTGAGTTTAAAATCAAGGAGCACTCCCCGAGGCTTATGGGAACAAACATCATGGGTGTCGGTTGAACAGGGCAGGTATGGCCTCATCCACTTCATCTGTTATGGGCACTTGAATCTCAAAGACATGGCATTGAAAATTTCCAGAAGTGGAGCACAAAGCAAGTGGTTCAGCCCTTGCTTATTAATCCAGTATCACCTGGATTACATATGAGGTAATCACATATGAGAACACTCCTGATTCATGGAGAAATCATTCGTAATCTACAGACGTTGTCAAGATAGAGTTGACAGATACACTGAGAGATAGCGTTGAGAACTAATAGTGTCTGTTAATACTTGGCTGTCCCTTCTAGTTTCTTCTCCTTTCTCTACCAAACACGTATTTTTTTCTACCAAACACCTTTTACCTTAGATTCTCTTGCCCCACAGAGGCTGTCTTCGTGACTCCAAATCATCGTTTTAAATTAAATCATATTTTTTACTCAGATTAGGCCTATAACACCTGGGAAAATCATCTGCAGAAGAACACTCCCCTGGTGGCCAGAGATCTGCTCCCTGGACATCTTAGATTTTAATGATGAGATGTATTATTTTAGTTCAATTTCCACATAGTTACTGGAGACAGAGTGAGGCACTTTTTAAGCTTATCTCTTTAGCAGCAGAGCTCTTACCCATAGTGAGAAATAGAAGTGAGGGAAAGAATGAACTAAGGCCTGGGTTTGTAACTTTGTCCCATCCTTCTTCTATTGACCAGCAATTAGTGTTCTTCACAGATCATTGGCTTTTTTTCCCCCAAGTAAACAAATTCCTGCAAACTCCGGACATTGAGGACCCAAACTTATCTTACATTACCAAGTAATACCTGTCCAGAATTCTCTGCATTGTGAAGCCTATTAAATACTGTTTATGGAGTGATGCTTGGGCTTAGAAGTTCAGCAATCAAATGTACAAATGTACTCTTTGAGTAGACAGATAAAAAACTATTGATAATATGTAAGGGAGTTTACATGATTCTCAGATTTCAAAGGATTTTCAACAACTAGACCACAAGTTTTGTTCAAATACGGATTACTGGGCCTTAAAACCTGGAATCTGCTTTTCTTTAAACAAATGCAATTCTTTTTATTTTTTATTGAAAAATTTTTTAATGTTTATTTTTCAGAGAGAGAGCAAGAGAGACAGAGCATAAGTCAGGGAGGGGCAGACAGAGGGGGAGACACAGAATCCAAAGCAAGCTCCAGGCTACGAGCTGTCAGCGCAGAGCCGGAAGCGGGACTCGAATCTACGAATCATCACGTCATGACCTGGAGCCAGTCGGACGCCTAAGAACTGAGCCGCCCATGTGCCCCTAAACAAATGCAACTCTTATGTACAGTTATTGTTGAAATTACTGGGCTTGCCTTTTGAGGTCAACTTTAAATTAGTATATATTCTGCCTTTCTATTCCTGTAGCACCTGAAAGTTCTGAAGCAGACATAATCAGAATTCTCCAGTGTTTAAATCTAAGGTTTGTTTTTGTAAATAACCTTTTTCAGAAGATGAGAAAAATTATAATATCACAACTGTCTTTAAAATCTTTAAGTATATGCATATTCAGTATTGTTAATTCAATTCAAAGTTCCCCTGATATATTAATATATATTTTTGCCAATTGGGGATTAATGAAACCATTAAGAAATTGCTATATTGGATGAACTTAGAAACACTAATCAATCATTAAGTCTTAGGTTTTTGAATTACAGTAAAATGAACTTTAGGAACTAAAATTGATTTAGATAGTCAGCTATCCAAATTCAAGTTTTATTGATCAATAAATAATTATTTGTTTTTGAGAGACAAACAGACAGACAGAGCATGAGCAAGGGAGGGGAAGAGAGAGACAGAGACACAGAATCGGAAGCAAGTTCCAGGCTCTGAGCTGTCAGCACAGAGCCCCACACAGGGCTGGAAACAACCAACCATGAGATCATGACCTAAGAGGAAGTTGGATGCTTAACTGACTGAACCACCCAGGTGCCCTGAAGTTAATTTATTTTTTAATGGAAGTACAATTGTCACACAATGGTAGATTACTTCCAGGCATACAACACAGTGATTCAGTAGGTTTGTATACATAATGCTGTGTTCACAAGTATAGCTGCTATCTGTCCCCTACACAACACCCTTACGGTACCATTGATGTGTTCCCTGGGCTGTACCTTCCATAATCCTGGCTTACTCATTCCATGACTGAAAGCCTGTACGCCCACTCCCCTTTACCCATTTTGCTCATCCCTGCACCCCGATCCCTCTGGCAACCACCAGTTTTGTTCTCTGTATTTGTAAAACTGATCCTGTCGTTTGCCCGCTAGCTTATTTGTTTGATCGGTGACTCTCTGATTAATGAACAAGGTAGTGAGTTCATCTAGAATCTGAAGCAATGGAAATGAAATTGAAGAATCTTACGTGATTAAGACAAATATAATGCCTCCAGCTTTTGTCAAATGTTTCTTTCAATAAGGCATGAGATTTTCTTTTTTGCTTCTCAACCCCATTGCCTAGAGGGAAAGGCATGTTTTGGCTGATGAAGGTTCTTAACCTGAATATAGAGCAGGAAATTCCACATGGTTCTCTTCATTGGGCCCAAACCAGCAGTCTAATATTTTCTACAGAACCAAGATGATTATTATGTAATAACTGAGTTCTCCCCTGGTGCTCAAAGAGCTTTGTAAGTGACCATGGAAGTCGTCCTTATGGAAATCTTCATAGCTCTTATTTAATAACCTTAAAATTGTGTGGTTTTTATAATATGGACGGTTGCAAGGATCACCATCACAAATTGTATGAATTGAAATTAAGGGAATATTCACCAGGGTTTTATGAAAAAAAATTATAGTGACAAAGAATATCGAGAGCAGTTTCTGTGTTCATTTTCCCCAGGAGGAAAGATCAATACCATTTAGATAAGAGCAAACCTGTTCATTCCCAACCCATTTTCCCCAGTCCTGTTTGCACAAATGAGAATCTGGGCTTGTGTAAGTTTCTTGTTGATATTTCCCAAGTTAACTAAGGTATAATTGAAATATGAAATCACATATATTCAAACTTTATAGCATGGTTATTTGACATACCTTTTTTTTTTTTTTTGCATAAAAAAAATCAGAACTTTCCATCTACCCTGTGCATCTCCAGACCTGGGCTGTCCAATACACCAGCCACTAGCCACATGTGGCCACTTACATTTAAATTAGTTAGAGTTAAATTAAATTAAAAATTCTGTTTTCCATTGTACTGGCTATAGGTCAAGTGTTCTGTAGCCACCTGGTATAGATAAATACAAATCATTTTTATCACTGCAGAAAGTTCTATCGGGTAGCACTGCTCTAGAGTCATGGTTGATTCTTTGAGCTCAACAAATGGCTTGTATTTGAAAGATCTTGAAGAGGAGAATCTGATCAAGTTGTCTCCCAATATCCCATTGGTAAATATATGCAGGACTTTTACAAAGAAGTTGATAAAACATTGGTAGCCTGGAAGTGGCTTTAAAGGAAGCATATAGGGGACCCTGGGTGGCTCATTCCATTAAGCATCCAACTTCAGCTCAGGTCATGATCTCATGGTTCCTGGGTTCGAGCCCCACATAGGACCCTGTGCTGACAGCTAGCTCAGAGCCAGGAGCTTGTTTTGGATTCTGTGTCTCCCTCTCTCTCTGACCCTCTCCTGCCCACGCTGTCTCTCTCTCTCAGAAATAAATAAAAAACATTAAAAATTGAAAAAAAAATAAGGGAAGCATATATACCATGAAAAAAGTCGCAAATCAGGGAGTATTTCTGTGTGGTTGTTTTGTTTTCTTTTGTTTTGTTTCTGAGAGGTAGTTTAGTAGCACACTGCTTCCTGACAATGTGTTAGGCACTTAATAGGAAAAGAAGATGTGGACAGTTGACACCCTTACTAAGGAGCTGCTTGGGTGACATCATTATCAAAGTCCACGCATTTCATTCGGGTGCAATTTACATACCAGGGTAACATAGACCAGTGGAAGGAGTTTGTAAGCTGTCTTAATAGCTTATGTCCCTCAATTAAAGAAAAATAGCTTATGTCCCGCTTTTAAGCTATTTCATATCACTATGTTAAAATAACACTTTAGAAAGCATTCTCCAATATAAATAGAACCCAAGCCACGTTTGTATTTTAAAATTTTCTAGTTCTTAAACAGGTAAAATTAATTTAATAATATATTTTATTTAACTCAATACATCCAAATGATTACTTCAACATATGATCATGTTAAATACTATTGAGGCCCTTAACTTTTATACAGAGTGCAAAGTTTTGTACTTATGGTACCTCTTAGTTCAGACTAACAACATTTCACGTGCTCATTATCCACACATGGCTCTAAGAAAAAATGATAGAACAGTTTCATAATTGACCAGGTAGGACTGCTAGAACTTTGAGGGCGATTGAATGCAAGGGACTAGCCATTTGAAGTAGAAAGAAGCCTAGGGCAAGGACTTGGGAGAGGTGGTTCAACAGCAGCTTTATTCCTTCCCATGACTTAAGCCCGACCAGTGCATAGAGTTCTCCCATTTTCCAGTCTGACTACCCTTCTGCATTCCGTATGCACAATGGTTTACGTGTGTAACCAGAATCACCTTTTCCTGTAGATCTCTCCCTTACTTCCCCTTACTGCAATCTCGGCAGACACACAGGCTGGAAATCCCAAACACCACGGATTCTCCCCTCCCCCCACATGCAAGAGCAGACCCTTCGAGTATCCCACTCTTTGACCGCCAGCCTGGAGTGGCACCACACCACCACTCCCCCACACCGTGCTAGTATTTTACCAGCTCCCGGCTAGCCAGGCTGTCCTCTGTCCTTGTTCCTTTCCCTGTCACCTTTCATTCTGTGGCAAGATTCCACTCTAAACGCTAGCACTGATCATGTGGCCATGCAGGCGATAGAAAATAAGGCCAGACTTCTTCACGTGGTTCTTAAGGCTCTTACTTTCCTACCACCTCATCTCTGGGACACGCTGCCCTGCTCTCTCCCCCATGACACACTGTCACCCTCTACCCCAGCACCACAGCTTCTCATTTAGCACTCATCCAACTGATTTACATTTTCTCATCTCTGTGCTTTTAATCACCCAGTCACCCAATCCCAATCTTCCCCTCACTACTTCTCAATGTCTGTTTACTTCCTTTGTGGCTCTGCTCAGGATATGCTCCATGCATTTGCCCCTTTCTGTCTTCCCTCCCCTCTGTCTCCCCTCCCCCCAACCCATGACACATTTGATTTGCACTCAGCTCCAGTATTCCTCTTGGGAAAGCCGTGACTAACTGCCCTTCCCCCTGGAACTAGACAAGGCAAGCCTCGTGTGGCTTAAAAAATCTATCTGCCCTTATCTGTATCATTTCCCTTTCCACGTGGTACTGTTACTGTTCTTAGGCGTCTCTCCCCTTCACATCGCTCCTGGCACCACACTCAGTCCAGGCACGGTGTAGATAGCCCGTGAATATTTGGTGCATACTTTGGACAATCCATGAATATTGGATGCATCAACGAGCAGAGTTCCATTCTTTGGAAAACTTTGCCAGATGTTCCCAGGCAGATCTGGCTCCTCTTTTGGAGCTCTCCTTTGTTCTTGTAATAATGTGGTATGTCCCTCCCCTTCGGTTTTCACCTATCAAAGTCGGCCCTGCAATATCCATTCTCTTTAGGCTCTGGGTTCCGCACGCTGTGAGGACAGGGACACCTCTTTTAATTTCAGCCTCAGCTTTGCTCTGCGGAGCCGTTTGAAAGTTTTAATAAGAAATATGTTTGAGTTACTTTGGACGTGGATAAACCAGAATCCGTGAAAGGAAATGTTTCATAATCACCAAGATGATTCGGTTGTAGGTCTGCTCATAATGGTCCCGTGTCTGGACACAGCAGGCCATCCCATTAGCTTTTTCACCGGTCTCAGCTCCCTCATCAACAGGGGTGTATTGGAAATCGACTATGTCTAGTCTGCCACTCATTTTTCTCCTTTCGACTTCAAACTACTACTCTTCTCTCAACTCCTACCATTGTGTTTTGCCTTTGAGTTGTTGTGGGAAAAAAAATCCCATATTTTTCAAGCAAAGGTAAATTTTGAGGTTATATTCCCCTCCCCCCATATATTGAATAGGCTTCTTCATAAGGAAACCAAGAATGAAACATCGAGGAGTCCCCTTTTGGCATGCATGGAGGAGGGATTCTGGAGATCATAAATCCCTTCAGTACAGTCTACACCTCTAGAAATGGTATAAAAAGTGTCCTGAATCCAGCCCACTGAGGCTGCCATGCTGATCACTATTTCCGTGTCTGCATGTCAGACCATAGTCACACAAAGTATTGAAACTAACAAATGACAGAGGAAACTAAATGACACTTAACTCCGTTCTAAAGCTATACATAATACTTATCAGGAGTATAACTTTTGTTTAAGAACCTCGAATTATTGACTAGAGCCCTAACAATGTATGGGTTGGTGTTTTTTAATGCTAAGAGTTTTAACTAACAGCACACTTAAAGTGTGTATCTACTTTTGTACAAAACCTAGCAAAATGAAGTTAGCTTAGTGACTTGCCTTTCATGGGTTTTATTCACTTTATAATTCATAGAAAATCAAGACATTACTTTCCTCTTCTAGATGTGTGCCCTTACGGGTACTATACCTCTGCATTAGATATATTAATTCTGTTGGATTGGAGATTTTCTTTTTTATTCTGACTTTGTCAAGACTAGACAAAATTGCCTTTTTCTCATTAGCATTATGCTCTTTTTGGCATTTTGGAAGTATTTTAAGTAATGACTGCATCAAATGTCATAATATTTGGAATTGAGCCCTTTCATTATATCATTCAATATGAAAAAAGCTTATGAAAAGAGCTGCAAGAAGACTTTAAAAATAAATATCTTGGAGACATTTTCCTCCCATCACCTGTGAACCGAAATAATTGCCTGCATCTTGTTTTGCCCTTAGCTCCTCCCCCTCCACTGTTCAGACCTCCTCCCCACAACAGCCACCTCACACAGTGCTCCCATTTAATTGAAAACTTGCTTTGTTTTAAACTCTTGTCTCGACTGGGTTGATTAAAAATCACTTTGTGATTTTTACCAATCTATGATATCCTGAAAAGAGAGGATGGCATGCTGGGAATTAGGTACATGGTCATATAATTCAAAGAGCTTTCTCTTAAGGTACCAGATTATGTGGGAGAAAGACACGCAATAGGCTTGCCACTGTCTTTCTCCCCCTTGATTGTGAACAGCCACTGTTTTCTTTCCTTTTTTTTTTTTTTTTTTTGCAAAATTATACTCAGACAGGAAGAAGACTAAATGTACTGTTCCAGAGCAAGAGAATCACGTCAAGGCAGAGAATGTAACTGTTTTTCCCCCCACCGGCACTCCTCAACCTACTGCCTTTTTCTAGTTCCGAAGACTGTGGCAACTCTGAAGAGAACAAACAAATTGTCCTCAGTAGCATCCACAGCATTAGCTCCTAATTATTATCTTAGATATTAATAAATCAGAAACTTATCAAGATGCAGTTGAGGTAAAACATGGTTCCCGTCTTCCATGGGCTCAATCTTTTTGGAAAGATAAGACATAGACCCCTTTGCTAACACAATATTAAAACGTAAAAAACAGTAGTTTCAAGTAAAAATATCTCCATGTAATTTTGATTTGTGTTTATTATAAGCGAGGCTGAGTATCTTTTCATAAAGAAAAGATTTTCATTTTTACAACTGTATAATTACTTTTCAGCCCATTTACCTCTAACACTGTTGACCGTTTCCCTTTATTTTTAGATAACTCTCTATATTTAAGGGATATCAACATATTTATGAGAAAGTTTTATTTTTCCTTGCTTACATTTAAAATTCTTAGAATTATTTTTACAACAGTGTGATTACTTAAACTATACTTTACTGTTAATTAAATACTACAAATTTAGTTGTATATCCATGGGACAAAATGAATGAACCTTGAGGGGATTATGCTAAGTGAAATACTCGGATAGAGAAATCCTGTGTGGTCTCATTTATATGCAAAAATAAAAAAAATCCTGGATTCATAGAAGCAGAAAACAGATTGGTGGTTCTCTGGAATGGAGGTGGAGGTGGGGGGTGGGTGAAGGGAGTCAAAAGGTACAAACTTCCAGTTGTAAGATACACATGTCCTGGGGCTATAATGTGCACCATGGCGACCATAGTTACCAATACTGCATTGTGTATCTGAAAGTTGCTAAGAAGGAGACCTTAAAAGTTTTCATCACAGGGCCACCTGGCTGGCTCAGTCAATGAAGCATGCAGTTCTCAATCTCAGGTCATGAGTTTGAGCCCCACATTGAATGTAGCGATTGCTTAAATAAACAACAATAATAAAATGCATTTAAAAAAATAGTTCTCATCAGACGAAAAACTCGATGACTGTTTGAGATGGAGGATGTTAATTAAGCTTAATGAGTTAATCATATATATATATATATATATATACACACATAATATCATTATATTGAATACATTCAACTAATACAATGTTATATGCCAATTGTAACCGAATACAAATGGAGGAAAAGAAACAAGTCCTGGCTGGGCTGTTGCTCTATAGATAGGGGTATAATTATTCTTGATCTTAAAACAAAATTTAGAGACATATGCTTCTGAAAATATTAAGACTTGTTATTCCTCTTCCATGCTAATGTTTCTTTTAAATTAAACTTCAAAAAAATGGAAAATAAAACTTGGCCTCAACCAACATGAGGCAAGGTATTCTAAAAACTTAAAATTTGCTGTCAATACTCAAGAGCCCTTGAAGTCATTGCTAAGCGAGGTGACCTGGTAAAGGCAGAGCTTGGGGGTGCAGGGCAGACTGAAAGGAAATGGGATGGACAGGCCAGGTGGGAGCACATCCCATCCCTTGAAGGCTGAGCAAGCTCGTGCCCAGAGCAACTGTCCCATGGCTTGCCATTGGCTTCACCAGAGACTCACATTTAATGTGCAGAGAGCTCATTCTTCTATTTTCTGAGCAGCAATCATGTTGGATCATTGCTTGACCAGAAAAAAGGCAGCTTAGTAGTTATTCACATGGTTTGGATCAGTTTTTGCGAGACTGAAGGTACCTGGCAAGTTGGGTTGTCTACATGGAGAATGGCAGCTCTTGATAGAGAAAGCTTGGGAGTAGACATTGCAAAGTGACATGCCATCAGGGGCTAGCTTAAAGCAC
>JAESUZ010000066.1:0-38346 GCA_017311185.1 Proteles cristata cristata | reverse complement strand
AGCCACCAGGAGCTGGGCAAGGCCACAGACGCACTCCCTGAGGGGCTCCAGGAGGAACCAGCCGCGGACGCCCTGGCAGCAGCCGTGGGACATGGGTCTCGGACTTCTGGCTCCTGACACGGTGACTGGCTTGCTCACAGACCACGGGCTCCGAGACACGCTTCTCATTCCAAACCTCGGCAGGCACTCAAGTGTGGGACGCCACGTCGATGGGGAGAGCCATTTACCGCCGAGCAGACAAGGTGGCAAAGCGGGGTCGTCAGGAAGGTGCTCTGCAAGGGGCCCATGCACCTGACATGGATCAGTGTGTACGCCGTCCTTCCCCTGGTGAACCCGCAACGGCATCTAGTGCCATGTGCCTTGAGAGCCGCCCAGTGCTCAGCACCTGCACCACCTGTGCCCAGCACCCCAGCTCCTGGCACGTGGCCCCGGGGACTCCCCGCGTCCCCCCTGCAGGGCCCTCCTTGCACTTCAGCACCTAAGTCGACCCCTGCCATCCCTCAGGGCGTCCCCCAAGGCCCCTCAGTGCAACCAGGGGGGTGGAGGCCGCTGGCTCAGCCCTCCCCCGCGCCCCGCCAGCCCCAGCCTCCTGACGGCACAGGCGCTCGATGGCAGGAGGCAGGGAGGTGGCTGGGACGGATGCCAGGCTGCGTGGCTGGCATGGTCCTTCAGAGACTGCTGCTTGGGGTGACCCCGGGGAGCCACGAATTCTGAGGGTTGTGAGGAGCACGCTGCCATCGCACCGGAAGGAAAGACACTACTCGGCTTCACCAGATCAAGCTGACATTCCACGAGGTCTGTCGGGGCTGTGTGCTCACACGGTGTGCACGTCCACACGGACGTGTGCGCCAGTCTCCGCGCTCGCGGGCGGAAAGGCGGGCGCCGCTGCTCTGGAGGCAAACCTGTCCCAGGAGCCGCGGGCAGGGATGCCGCTCTCACCCAGCACAGCAGGTGCACGGGGCGTCCCGCCCGCGTGGACGCTGCGCGGGGGGCTCCCGTGGGGGGCGGGCCAGGGTGCAGAGGGGTGGGAGGGCTGTGGAGACGCCCGGGGTGGGGTCCCCGGGAGAGGGAACGCTCCCAGCAGGGGGGCGGCCTGAGGAGGGGCCTGGAGGCGAGACTGCACCTGGGGAGCTGGCGGAAGCCAGGCAGCCGGCACGGAGGAGCCGCCCGGGGGACCGCGAGGCACGGTCAGAGCACGGCCTCGCGGCCAAGGCGAGGAGAAGCCCCTGAAGAGCCTGAGGGAGCAGGAAGACGTGATTCACGGTCACGGGGACTGGGTTCTCGGCACCAGGAGGGTCCAGGGGCAGCACACAATGCAGACAGGGTCCCCTTCCCAGCCCCCAACCCCGAACACGACAGCAGACACGGGCCGGGCCTGGCGGGCTGACGTCCACGAGCCCGAGCTCCCGCGGTGGCCACAGCGGTTTCCAGGCAGCGGCAGCTCCCGCAGGTGATGCGTGGCCTCAGAAATGAAGTCCAGAGATAGTAGAGGTCAAGGGAGAGGCCAGATGGATGTGCGGAACATGCGCTCACACTCCCCCGGGGCTATCGACCCCATAATCACCGCACCCCCGGGGGCCAGGGCCCTCCACCCCTTCTCTGTGCTGCCCTTCGGGGAGCTGTGGCTTTAACACCAGTGCCGGGGAGCTGGGGGGCTCAGTTGGTTGAGCGTCCCACTTTTTATTAAAAAAATTTTTTTAATGTTTGTTTATTTTTGAGAGAGAGAGAGACAGAGAGTGAGCAGAAGAGGCAGAGAGAGAGGGAGACACAGGATCTGAAGCAGCTCCAGGCTCTGAGCTGTCAGCACAGAGCCCGACGCAGGGCTTGAACCCACGAACCGGGAGATCATGACCTGAGCAGAAGTCAGACGCTCAACCGACTGAGCCCCAGGGACCCCCAGTGTCCCACTCTTGATTTCAGCTCAGGTCACGATACGGCTCGTAAGTTTGAGCCCTGCATCATAGGGCTCCATGCTGACAGCATGAAGCCTGCTCAGGACTCTGACTCACTCTGACTCTCTCTCTCTCTCTCTCTCTCTCTCCCCTCCTCCCCTCTCTGCCCCGCCCCAACTTGGGCTCACACTCCCTCTCAAAATAAATAAGTAAACTTAAAATAAACAAGCAAACAAATATTAGTGTGACTAAATTCCTTGGGTGTCTTTTTTTGAGGCCTGAGGCATTTACATAAAAATATGTATTATTCATTCCTGTGCACATTCATTCTACATCATCACATCTTAACACTCATCAAACACTAGGAGAGTTTGCAGGGACTCCTGGGTCCTGCACTGGGGCTCTGGCACCTCGCCTCTCGACACAGACAGAGCTGTGTCTTGCAGGGACAACCGCACATGACCACGCCGCAGCTACGTCTGTGCCCTCCCCAAGTCACCAAACCTCTGTGCGCCCACGTTGGGCCCTCTGGCGTGGCCCGGCCCCCAAGACTGAGATGGTCCCCCCAGATGAGCGGCTGGGCACATTCGTAACCCCTTCGCCAGGCCTGAGGGTCAGGAGAGAAGTCAGAGCGAGGGATCAGGGAAGGGCCGGGCTCAAGACCCGTTAGACACAGACAGGACTGCTTGCTAGTGTGGTCCCTACAGCCACCGTCCCCCTGATGGGGCCCGACACACACTGTAAAGACAGCAGCGGCAGGACCGAGTCACTTCATCACCACGGAGCACCCACCCCCACCCTGGGGGAGGGCGTCTACACACGTGCATACAGATGCGCGCGCACACACACACACCAGGTCACTAATGGAGACTACAGAGCTCAGCACCACACAGCTAATGCGTAACCAGCTGACTGCACCGATGGGAGGGAGGGGACCTGAGAGCTGGTGGTCAGGCCGTAGGCAGAGCTCAGCACCTGACAGCGGACCCTGCGTCCAGGCCCATGGTCGTCACACAACCCGCAGCTCGGCAGCGGCCCACGCACACCTGCACACGCCCGTCTCGCTCACGCCCTGCACGAGCTCCGGAGCACATACAGAGTTACGCCTTCCCCATCCCGCCCACACACCTGCTTGTTGCCGGTGGACCTGCTTTGCAAGAGAAGGTAAAGTTCTTTAGTCGGAAAGTTCTTTAGTCGGAAAGGCGGGGCAGGGGAAGTCAAATACAGAACCGTGTTTTCCGTATCCTGATTAATCCACCAGATAAGAGCTCACTGAAAATACTAACACAAGTGACATGTTTGCTGAGGTGTGTGCTGTGTGCAAGCGCCCTGCGTGCCCCACACGTACTGACGGTGGCGACACAGAGACGGACGCAGGAAGTGAGGCGGCGTTGCTGTCCGAGGCCCCCGCCCACCTGTGGGGCAGCACAGTGACTTTAAAGGGAACCTGGATAAGCGGAAACGTGTGGTGCAAACTCCAGAGCAATCACTAAAAAAAAAAAAAGTTACAAAAGAATAACTGATACATTAAGAAAGAGGAAAATGGAAGCTATAAAATGCTCCATGAAAACCACAAGAGGAACAGGCGCCCCGCTGGCTGTCGGTGGAGCACATGACTCTTGATCTCGAGGTCGTGAGTTCAAGCCCCACACTGCATATAGAGATCACTTAAAAAAATAAAACCACAAAATGCAGAAAAAGAGTGGAAGACAAAAACGGGACCTAACTGCATGTTGTCTTCAGGAACCTGCTTTAAATACAGACACACACAGATTAAAAGTCCACGGAGAAAAACAGTGGGCTAACGCTGCTCAAAAGCAAGCAGAAGCAGCCGTGTGGATTTCAGACAGAGCCGGCTTCAAAGGCAGGGAGGTCGTGAGGGATAATGAAGGCACCTCGTAATGACGAGGGGTCAAGTCTCCACAAAGACAACAGTTCTTCATGTGAACACCCGAACAGTGTCGGGGAAACCGCAGGAGAATCAGAACAAACTACTGCAGTCTGAGACTTTGACACCCTGGGTCAGAAATGAGAGGACCCAGGGGCGCCTGGGGGGCTCAGTCAGTTAGGCGGCCAACTTCGGCTCAGGTCATACCTCACGGCTCGCGGGTCTGAACTCTGCGTCGGGCTCTGTGCTGACGGCTCAGAGCCTGGAGCCTGCTTTAGATTCTGTGTCCCCCTCTCTCTCTGCCCCTCCCTGCTCACACTCTGTGTACCTCTCTCTCTCTCTCTCTCAAAAGTAAATAAATGTCAAAAAAGAAAAAAATTTAGAAATGCAAGGATCCAGCAGCAGCAAAGCAGGAAGAACTTACCTGAACCCAACAGCCGTCGATCACCATGACGTGACTGACATCTGCAGAGCAGCAGGGTGCACGCTCCTCTCAATGTCACGGACATTCACCGAGACAGACCATGTTCCGGGCCCCAAACACAGCCCGACAAACACACAGAATGGAAACCCTACACCTGCCTTCAGACCACAGTGGGACTGGACTAGGATCAGTAACAGAAATAAACTTGAAAACCCCTAAATACACAGAGAATAAACAACACACTTCTAAATAGCACACAGGTCAAAGAAAAAAATCTCAAGAGAAATGTAAAAATGTTTTAAACTACATGAAAATGAAACACAACGTACCAAAATTTGTGGGATGCAGCAAAATCAGTGCACATCATAGAAAGGAAGATCTAAAATCAATGATCTATGTTCCTACATTAAAAAACTAATTAAAAGGCCATATTAAATGCAAAAATAAACAGAAGAAAAGAAATAATAAGCAGAACAAAAACCCATGAATTTGTCAACAGGAAATCAACAGAGAATACCAATGAAACCAAAAGCCGGTCCTTTGAAAAGTTCAATCAATTCAGCAAGTCTCTAGCCAGGCTAAGAAAAAAGAAAGAGAACACACAGTAGTAATGTCAAAAACGAAAGAGGAGATATCATTACAGACCCCGTGGATATTAAAAGGATAATAAAGAAACACTACAAACAACTTGGTCCACAAATTTGACAACCTAGATGAAATGGAACAATTCCTTGAAAGACACAATCTGCCAAAACTCACATAAGAATGAAAAAATAGATGATCTGAATAGTCCTAGATCTATTAAAAATATTAGACCAATAACCTTCCAAAACAGAAAGCACCAGACCCAAATGGGTTCGTTGGTGAAGATTACATAACATTTAAGGAAAAAATTATACAAGTCCTGTACAACCGCTCTCTGAGGACAGAAGCAGAGGGAACACTTCCTAATTCATTCTGTGAAGCCAGCATTCCCCTAATACCAACATCACAAAGAGACATTACGAGAAAACTATAGAGCAATGTATCTCATGAATACGGATCCAAAAATCCTCAGCAACATATTAGAAAATCAAATCCCAGAATATATAAAAAGCATACCCCACAAGCAAGTGGGATTTATCCCTACTATGCAAGGGTCATTCAACATTCAAGAATCAATTAGTGTAATCCATCACATGAAATTACTAAAAAAGAAAAATCACATAATAGATTCACATCACTAAGTCCAGAAAAAGCATTTGACAAAATGCAACATCAATTCATGATAAACACTCTGAATAAACTAGAAATAGAGGGAACTTTCTCAACTTGATAAAAACTATCTATAAAAATCCTACAGCTCACACCACACTGAAGAAGCGCAAAGCTGTCCCACGAAGATCAGGCACAGAACAAGGTGTTTCCTCTCACTCCTCATTTTCAATACTATATCAGAAACCCTGGCTAACACAATAAGGCAAGAAAATGAAATTAAAGGTATACAAATTGGGAAGAGAGACAAAATTGTCTTTGTTCAAGATGACATGATCATCTATGTAAAAACTCTGAAAGAACAGGGGTGCCTGGGTGGCCCAATCGGTTAAGTGGCCAACTTCGGCTCAGGTCATGATATGGTTTGTGAGTTCAGGCCCCACATCGGGCTCTGTGCTGACAGCTCAGAGCCTGGAGCCTGCTTTGGATTCTGTGTGTGTCTCTCTCTGCCCCTCCCCCGCTCGTGCTCTGTCTCTCAAAAAATGGATGAATATTAAAATAAATAAATAATTTTAAAACTCTCAAAGAATTAAAAAAAAAAACCCCGAAATTAATAAGTGATTACAGTGAGATTGCAGGATACAAGGTTAATATACAAAAGGCAACTGTTTTCGTATATGCCATCAATGAACAAGTGGAATTCGAAATTAAAAACACATCATTTATAGCAGCACTAAGAAAATGTAATACTTAGATATAAACCTAAAAAAACAGAGCATATCTATGAGGAAAACTATAAAACTGATTAGTGAAATCAAAGAACAAAATAATGGAAAGAGTTTTCATGATCACGGGCAGGAAGACTCAATATTGTCAAGATGGTCAGTTCTTCCCAACCTGATCTATCCATGCAATGAAATCCCAGCATGTTATTTTGTGGCTGTCGATACACTGATTCTCAGATTTCTACAGAGAGAGGCGAAAGACCCAGATTCTTCATGATACTGACGAAGACGAAACCACTGCACTTCGAGACTTAGGACAGTGTAAAGCTACAGTAATCAAAACAGCGTGATACCGGAGGAGGGACAGACAGACACGTTAATGGAACAAAACAGAGAGCTCAGAAATGAACCCCATAAACATAATCCATTGACCCCTGACAAAAGAGCAAAGACAGTCCCTCCAACAAATGGTGCTGGAGCAGCCAGATGTCCATGTGAAAACTGATGACGAGGTGAGGACCTTACGTGCTTCACAAAAATCAACTCAAAGTGGGCCAGAGATCAAAATGTAAAATGCAAAACTATAAAACTCCCAGAAGATCACAGAGGAGAAAACCCAGATGACCTTGGATTAGGTGATGCCTTTTTAGACACAACACCAAAGACACAATTCATGAAAGAAATGATGATTAACCGGACTTCATTAAAATTCAAACTGTCTGCTCTGGGGAAGACACCGGCAAGAGAAGGAGAAGACAAGCCACAGACCGGGGCGGGAGCATCTGCACAAGACACCCCTGGCAGACGACTGTTACCCAAAATATACAAAGAACTCTTAAAACTCAACAATAAGAAAATGGACAACCAGCTAAGAAATGGGCCGAAGGCCTCACCGGACGCCCCACCGAGGAGGCTACGCAGTGGCCGTCAGGGAGATGCAAATGAGAGCGTGAGTGAGCCGCCACCACACGTGGAGAAGAACGGCCAAACGCTGGAACGCGACACCACCAGCTGCGGGCGGGCCGCGGGCGTCAGGAAGCCCTGTGCTGGGGGACGCAACAAGGGCAGCCCCTTGGGAAGACAGCTGGCCCGCTTCTCACGGAAGCGCACGCGCTCTCACACGCAGTCCCGCTCCTCGGCACTTCCCCAAAGGAGCTGAAAACTTACGTCCACACGAAGACCCGCGCACGGGTGTCTGCCGCAGCTCTGCTCGCAGTCGCCGAAACCTGGGAGCAGCGAAGGTTTGCTTCACCACCTTCGGCGGGTGAGTGGGCACCCGTCTGCATCTAGACAACGGAACGTCACCCGGCATGAAAGACAAACGAGCCATCAGGCTGAAAAGACGCGGAGGAAACTTGAATGCATATCACTCGGTGCAAGAAGCTGATCTGAAAAGGCTGATACTCTGATTCCCACAAAACTGACGCGGACAAGCGAGGGCCCAGACACAACGAAGGCCCAGTGGCTGCCGGGGAGGTTATGAGTGAGTGAGGTTAACGAGCAGAAGACAGAATTTTCAGGGCAGAGAAAATACTCCGTATGACACCATGCTGGACGTGTGTCATTACCCACGTGCCCAGACCCGCAGCGCACACCAGCAAGCCTGAACCCGAAGGGACGCTGTGGCCTCTGGTCATCACGACGCGTTAATGCAGGCTCACCCTCGGTGAGAGCTCTGCTGAGAACGGGGCGGGGCGCACACGTGTGCGGCAAGGGACGTATAAAGATCTCAGGCTTCCTCTCAATTTTACTGCAGCCCTAAAGCTGCCCTAAGAAAATTAAGTATTAAAAAAAAAAAAAAAAAAAAAAAGACAGGGCCACCTGGGGGCTCAGTCGGTTGAATGTCTGACCAGCTCGGGTCATGATCTCATGGTTCGTGAGTTCGAGCCCCACGTCAGGCTCTGTGCTGTCGGCACAGCCCATTTGGGATCCTCTGTCTCCCTTCTCTGCCCCTTGCCGGTTTGTGCTTTCTCTCAAAAATAAATAAAATATTTAAAAATGAAAAATTTAAACAAAAAATTTTGAAAAAGAAGACAATGCAATTGAGACACGGACCAAGGATCTGCGCAGAGATCTTTCCAAAGATCCACCAGCGGCCAAAGAGCACGTGGGGAGCCACTCAGTATTGGCGGTCACCAGGGAGACGCCCATCACGACCGCGAGGTCGTGCTCCACCACCAGCGACAGCGGAACCATGAGCGCGGGGGAGGGGAGGGCGTAGGCAAACGCCGGGCAGGCCCTCACGTGGACCCAGAGCTCCCGGCACGCACCCACCAGAGACCAAGGCGTGTCCCCACGGGACCTAGTGCCTGCAGCAGCACCGCTCACAGCCCCACAGAGGGAAGCAGCCCACACGTGCGTGGCCTGACGAGTGGACACACAGAACGCGGTCTATCCGGACGATGGAGCGCTTGTGCGCAATCAAGAGAAAGGAAGCACTACCACCTCCCAGAACACAGACGGGCCGGAAGGCACCGCGCTCGGTGGAGAAGCCAGGTGCAACGTCTCCCGCGTAGGAGGCCATTTAGACGAAACGTCCAGGGCAGGCAAACCCACGGACACAGAAAGTGGGCTCGTGGTCCCAGGGCTGCAGGGAAAGGGTGGCTTTCTTTTCGGGGTGACAGAACCGCCCTATAACCCACCACGGGGACGGCTGCTCACCTGGCAGGGCGCGCTG
Source organism: Proteles cristata cristata (assembly GCA_017311185.1). Lineage (NCBI taxonomy): Eukaryota > Metazoa > Chordata > Mammalia > Carnivora > Hyaenidae > Proteles > Proteles cristata. The sequence goes on along the minus strand of JAESUZ010000066.1, from coordinate 29,546 downwards.
GAAAGCAGGGCGCTGTGCGCCCTGGGTGGATGAGCTGCACGGCACACGCGCTGTGCCTCACAAAGCTTTTCTTGAAGACACAGACACGCACAAGCCCACCTCCCTCTCCTCATCGAACCCGTGCCCTGGGGCAACCCTGGGGGTGGGGGGGGCTGGCCCCTGGGAAGACTCTCGGCTGCGCAGCCTGGGCACCTGGAGACCCAGGCAAGGACTCTTCCCCAGCAGGTCTCTGCTTCGGCAGAACTCGACCATACAACCGACCTCACAGTCAAGCGAATTAAAATAAACCACGGGTGTGAACACATCGGGCACCGTGCGCAGCACATAACAGGCCCTCCCTACAAGCTAGAAAAACAACCAGGACCTGAGAGGACCTCGCAAATGACAGAGACCTTCATAAATGTAAGTAAGGCAGCTTTACAATCTCATATGTAAAATTATAACGTATCATCAGAAATAACCCATTTTCAGTTCATACGTTGCTTTCCAAAGACTCACTTGAGCTCAGTGCCCCACTGTTTGAAAGAGAAATTAATGGAATTGGGGGGCCCTGCGGCTGGCTGGTGAGCTGCTTGCCCCAGCTCTCCGGGGATGGTTTCCACGGCGAGGACATTTCTGGCTTTTTCTGCGGAGGCATCTGGGTGCGGGTAAATTACATCTGAAAGACAGGCAAACAAACGTCAGTTCCTCAGAGCGTCCACGTGGACTCCATCTGTTACAGGGTGTTTTCAACGTAAACTGCACAAAAGTGTAACCTGTGGGTGGCCTCCAGCGTCTGCAGCTGTTGTCACCTAAAGAAGCTCCACGTTTGTCACGGGGAGGCTGTGACAAGCCTCAGAGCACCAGGAGCCCAGGACAGGAGAGCCAAGGTCCCGTCCGCTGTCCCCAGAGCAGGAAGCTGGCACAGAGCTGTGGCTAAGGTGCACTCACCTGCACCGGGAGGAACCACCCCCAGGATGAACCAGGAGGGCGAAAAAGCGAAGTACAAAGTAGATTATACTCACTCTGTGTCTCCGAGAAAACGGGGAATATGAATATTATGCACATTTTGCTAATATCTGTAACCGTGGCCTGAGACGACAGGCATGCAGGTCCCAGAGCAGTGGCTCGGGAAAGTCACAGCAGAAGCTCCGACGCTAAGTCACAACCAATTTCAGAACAGCTTTAAAATGCAAGCTTCTGAAATACTGAACGTTGAAACCGTATGCTATGTGGGATTTGCTTCAAAATGACTATATTTGACTATTTAATAAATAACATTTGCTTCAAATAACACACAGTGGTGGGGTGCGGGGGTCTGGGAAGCAACACAGATCCAGGAAATAGTAACTGTGGGAATCACCCAAACATGGGGATGATACTCTAGTACTCTTTCTTTACATAAAACTCCCCATAATAAAACCTTAATTTTTTTCTTTTTCTTTTTCTTTTTTTTTTTTATAATTTATTTCTGAGAGAAAGAGAGACAGTGTGAGCAGGCGAGGGTCAGAGAGAGAGACAGACACAGAATCCACAACAGGCTCCAGGCTCTGAGCTGTCAGCACAGAGCCAGATGCGGGGCTCGAACCCATGAACTGTGAGATCGTGACCTGAGCTGAAGTTGGACACTTAACTCACTAAGCCACCCAGGTGCCCCAAAACCTTACTTTTTTGAAGAAACTTTTTTTTTTTAATGTTTTTATTTATTTTTAGGAGATAGAGAGACAGCGTGAGCAGGGGAGGGCCAGAGAGAGAGGGAGTCACAGACTGAAGCAGGCTCCAGGCTCTGAGCTGGCCGTCAGCACAGAGCCCGATGCGGGGCTCGAACCCACAAACCGTGAGATCATGACCTAAGCGAAAGTCAGACCCTTAACCGACTAAGCCACCCAGGTGCCCCTGAAGAAACGTTTTTTAAATGTATGTTTATTTTTGAGAAAGAGAATCCCAAGCAGGCTGCACACTGTTAGCACAGAGCCCAACACGGGCTCAAACTCACGAACGCTGAGATCAGGACCTGAGCCAAGATCAAGAGTCAGATACTTAAATGAATGACTCAGCCATCTGGTGCCCCAATAAAAACCTATTCTAAAGTTTTGAAAAAAAAAAAAGTACCCGGCTACGACTGCTTTGCGTTCTCCCAAACGGCACCCTTCTCTCTGAGAACAGGGCATGTCTGCAAACAGAAGCTGGCCAGACGGCTCGCTCTGCGCTGCCCTTTGCGGAGGCGCAAAACCAGCCCTGGGAACAGGCTCAGGGCGGCCTGCTCAACACAGACGTTGAGGAAAAGGTGCTTCTGGTCAGAGCGGTACGGGACCCGAGCGGCTCGGTCGGGCGTCTGAGGAACGCACCGGGCCCGCGTGCGGGAGGCCGAGCGCAGGGAACGGGCCGCAGGCCCTGGGCTCTCGCTGGGCAGCCTGGCGAGGGCTCCCCAGGCGACACGAAGAAGGAATGGCTGTGGGTCCTTCCGGGGATGTGGCCCGGCCCTGGGCATCGGCGCGCATCTCGAGCAGGGCTCTGAGTAGGCGAAGCAGGAGGGTGCTGGGAGCCACGCAGGCCGGCGACAGCTCGCGAGACTCCGGGAAGGTGGCCAGAAGGTCCCCGTGACCACGGATTCCCACCTCGTGCTTCCAAGTTACTGCCAACGTGGCGAGCGCCACGGGCTCTGGGTACCACTGGTGGCAGGACCGAGTGCCTGCCCCCAACGGGAACCCATCTCGGAAGGAGACACAGAATAACATGCCAAGCAGGATGCACTGAGGCCCCGTCGCCACAGGACCCTGGGGTCCTGGAAGACGCGTTCCCGGAGGGTTCGTCCTGGGCGCCAAGCACTGCCTTCCTCTTCGCTCTTTGCAGACTGGAGTCCCCCTGAGATTTCACCCGGAAAGAGAGCCAGTAAACAAACAAGGCCAACACTGTTAGCCGGGTCTGGCCCTCTGCACCTGACTCATCTGTTAAGACACTGAGCCCAGAGCCAGGGCCGGGGACAAGTGGCCTGTCCCCTGGAAGGCAGCATGGCAGGTGCAGTGACCGCAGCCATGAGGCGGCTCCTCCGGAGCAGGGGACGTGGAAGCCGGGGCTCCCCCAAGGGGGGTCCACACGTGTCCAGGGGAAGCACTGCAGTGCGCCAGGAAGTGAACCCAGCGCGTGGCGCCCACATCCACGACGAGCCGGCCGTGTGGGCCGGGGGCGCAGGGAGGGCGGCCCCTATGCGCACAGAACACTCCAGTCCTGCGCTGGAAGCCCTCGGCGGAGCTCTGGGCCCCGGGCCTGGGGGCAGCAAAGGGCCGGGGGCCGGGGGGGGCACTGGTGGAACAGACAGATGCTGCGAGGACTCACTCAGCATGAAAAAGCAGCAATTTCCCAGCGTGGGCTGTCCCTGTCATTCCGCCTCGTTTCCGGCGTTTAGAAGGCCTCGGAAGATTTGCTTGATTAAGGGAGAGCTGCTGGCTCTTCCTCAACACGCCTCCCGCGTCAGCATTCAGGGGCCACCTCGGGACGCGGGCGAGGCCACGGCAGTGCTTCCTGGAGGTCCGAAGGGCAGTGAGCCGACCCCCAGCTCGGGCAGAGCCCCGCAGCCTCGCCCGGGAGGGGCCGCTGGGTGTTCACACGTTCCTTGGTGGTGCCCGGCTTCCCAGACCCGGAGCCCTGCCCGTGGGCCACTCGGCCGTGTCCTGACGGCAGCTCCTCTCCCGCACCGGGCCCGCTGCCCCGGCCACGAAAGGGGGAAGCAACGGGGAGAGGCCATTCCCACAGGTGACGGAGCACACGCCGCCGGAGAGATGCTCTGTGGGGCCGGACAGCACGGCCCCGGCGGGCAAAGCTGCTTCCCTGCCATCGGGGCGAGTGCCAACCCCGACTGCGCAGCGGCGGTCGGAGGTGCAGAAAGACCCGAGGGCAGAGTGTGCACCCAGGCGCCAACGAGGGGGGGCTCTCAGGGCCCCCACGCATCCGGCCTGGCTGCTCCCACCTTGGACGTCAAGTCTTGTGACCAGCAGGGCGGAAGGGGTGGATGACAACTGTGAATCAAATGAACCAATGAGGAAACGACGGAGGGACGAGGAGCCGGGGCAGGAGGGTCTGGGCGCTCACGCGCCTTCTGACCTGTCCTGCCACCTCCCTCAGAGACCCAGGAGTCACGGGGGAGGCCCCGCACTCGGCTGATGGCTCCCCTCTCCTGCCATCCACTCAGACCCCAAACCCCAGCAACGCCCCCAGCTCGCCTCCCCCAGCCTCCCCAGCAACCCCCCCAGCTCGCCTCCCCCACCCTAACCAGCAACGCCCCCGGCTCACCTCCACCCTACGCAGCAACTCCCCCGGCTTCTCCACCCTACCCAGCAACCCCCCTGGCTCACCTCCACCCTACGCAGCAACTCCCCCGGCTCCTCCACCCTACCCAGCAACCCCTGGCTCGCCTCCACCCACCCAGCAACACCCACCCCCAGCCCACCTGCACCCCATTTGCCCACAGCTCCAAGGAGGTTCCTCCCAGCTGGGACTGGAATCCCACCTCTCACACACTCCCTCTCGCGATCTGATTTGAGGACTCCCCTTTAGAGCAGAAGGAGCCTCACTGAGCATCTTGCTCACAGATGGGGAAGCGCCATGAGCCCATGGTCCCGAGAGCTTTCCCCACCGGGACAGGCTGCCTACGGACACGACGTGGAACACGACTTGTGGCATCCTACAGACAGGACCACAGAGAAGCACAGCTTCTGGGGTCACCTCGCAGGATGGACGGCTTAAATGAGCACGTGGAACTGGTGTGACTCCGCAGGGCGGGGTCGCATCCCACCCACGGGCGTGGGCCCCTGAGGCACAGGCTGTGGGGCTGAGGGCAGCGGCTGCCGGCCACCCCACCTCACCAGCCACCCCTCAACTTGTCTGTGCTGCAGGAGACACCCCGTCCTCGGACAGGCACTCGGGCCTGCTCGTCTGATCAGTTTACACAGGAAAGAAGTGAGAAGCAGCCGGGTGTGACGCTCGCAACGAGGCTCTCAGCTACCGTGCGGCCTCCTGTGGGTCCAGTCAACCCCCGCCCAGCAGCGGGAAGGTCTTCGCAAAGCATTCCTTTGGGCTGACCTAGGTCTTGATCACACAAGCTCAGAGCCGTGCAGAGCCGTGTCTGAGGCAAAGCGCACTTCCGGAGGCCAGGCCGTCCCTCCGTCCGCAGCCGGGCTGACCCGAAGCTGCAGACCCCAGGCACGACGCCACGCTCTCGCTCGGAAGACGAGGGCTCCAGAGAACAAATTCAGGAGCCGCGTGACAGTGCGCGCTCCCTCTCCAGGCTCGCCTCGGCCCTCCCTTCCCTTCAGACGCCGCTTCCGCTGATGGCCACGTGCTCGGCTCCGACACCCGCTTCCGCGCCTCCCTTCCGGCCTGGGGAGGCCATGCGGCAGCATCCCGGCTAGTGAGGCACAGGATGAGGGCTCCTTCCTGACACAGGGGCAGCCCTGAGTGGGAAGCGGATGTGCCGAGGACGGCGGGCAGCGGGCAGCAGCCTTACCGCGGAAGCAGCCCACCACGAGGCAAATACACTCGTTAGGTTTCCTGCTGACGACAGCTGGACATGATCTGCACCACGGGCAGCCTGACGTGTGACCCGCATAACAGAGCTGCAAGGGGCCTCCCCTCCCCCACACCCGGCCCCACGTCCAGGCCCTGCAGCTTCCCCCACACCCTCCCCGCCTCCAGCCTCTTTCCACCCACTCTGCCATAGCCCTTGCCGTGACCGCTGTGGTTTCTAACCCAAGCCCAGCCCCCCATCTGGCCAAGAGGCCCTCTCCCACTCGGCACGTCTGACCCATCGCTCACTGTGCTCTTGCTTATAAACACCCCTCCAGGCCCGGCCCCTGATCGTCCACCCAGCTTTCCGGGGGGCCCTCTCAGCCCCTCGGCCTCAGAGCCCGGGGCCCCAAACGGCCACTCCTTCCACTTCCTGAGGCCAACGCCAGGCTCACCCTGCCCCCGCCTCGGAACTGGCCTGGCCTCACCAGGCCACAGACAGACCCCTTGGACACACAGACTGTGACTCCGAGGTCCCTAAACAGCAGGTGTGTGGCGCACTGCCCAGAACACAGGCTGCCAGAGGAGGCGGCACGAACACTCTCTGTCCCCCAGATGCGGAAACCATGGCTCAGAAGGACAGACATGCCCAGGGCCCTAGAGCAGCATCGGCAAACTTCCTGAAGGCCCAGGTGGCAGACTGTTGGCTCAGGGGCCGCATGGTCTTGGCCACTGATTGGTTACTGTGCACAAGCGGCCAAAAGCAACGTACAGACGAACTGCGGCTTCAGTACAACGGTGCGCGGCAGGCCACATCGGCTGCCTCGGGACCGGGTCTGACAAGCCCTAATCACGGGCCCCAGGGCTTCTCCCACCTCCCGAGATGCGCCACCGCCTGCCAAGGGGAGGCGTCCACTCCCGTGACCCGGCCCCCAGCGGGGGGTGCAGCCAGTGCTGGACACCTGGGAACGCCCTGGACGGGGGGCAGAGAGGTGAAGGGTTACTTCCGGGCAGGCTGGAGTTGCAAACAATCGTAGCTGGAGCCGGCCCGGCCAGCGCGGCTGCAGCAGCACCACGGGGCGCCCTCCCTCCCTCCCTCGCACACCTTCGCACGCCCTCCCTAGTCTCCTGCACTTTATCCTCTGACCAACTCCTCCCTCTGACGATAAAAGGGCTAAAATACAGCTGCTTCTTGACTCCCCCCACGACAACAGCCTCACAACCGCCCAGCGGTCCAAAGTTCCATCATCTTTTCTTAGACGCCAAAACCCAGTCTAAGTCTGCCGTTAGAGTCATGTCTACACACGGAACGTTCATGGCCACCCCCGCCCTGACAGGGAAGCCCCGAGTCCCAAACCCAGAGGGAGAGGCACTCTCCCCGCAGGCCCCCACGCCCGGCTCGGCCCCCTCTAGCCCTGCAAAGGCACCTGCTCGGGCCGTGCTGGATTGCTCCCCTCCCCCAGGTCACCTTCAGGACCCGGCCCAGGCTCCACTTCTGCAGAGGGGATGCCCCTATGGGCTCAGTCCCGAGCACCCCTGCTGCCCCAACTTTCTCTTCACACGGCGAGACCGGAACACTGCAAGAGGAGGGACCAGGCCCAACTTGCGTGGCCACGTGGCTGGACAAACGAGCAACCCTCAGAGGCCACGCTTGGCCCCAAACCAAATGAAGAGAAGCACCATGGGCATCAGATGCTTCCTCAGCTTCCCGGCCACAGACGCACTCCAGAAAAGGAAAGATTTATGTTATAAACTCCCTCTGGTCTGGCGCCCTGGGTCTGTCACATGCACTACATCCTCAGGACGAAGAACCAGGCGGTGGCCAGCTGGCTCGGTCAGTGGAGCCTGTGACTCTTGATCTCGGGGTCGTGAGTTCGAGCTCCATGTTGCACGCAGAGATTATAAATAAATGAACTTGAATGAAGAAATTGGGGCAAAGAGTGTGCACCCCATGCAAGGCACCAGTGGCACCAGGAATCTGCCCATTTCCCTGCAGCGTATCCAATGCTCACGTGGTGTCCAGGCTGAGCCACAGAGCCTCTTCTGATCCAAAGTCCTAAAACAGCGCCTTCCAAAGCCACAGCCAACAGAGAACTTGGAGCCAGACGCAGGGGCATCCCCTCAGGTGTCCGCGTCTGTGAGAAGCATGCACCAACAGGTGTGGCTGACGTTCAGCCGTGTCTCACTGACCAGAGCAGAAAACATCGTGTTTGGTGAACACGTGGCGGGCGGGACATCGGGTTTGTTGGGGGGAAAGGCTCGGAGGAGTCCCAGCATCCGTGTCTGAAACGTGGGCTGCTTGGGTGTTGGGACTGGCTGCGGCTCGCGGGGAGCTGAGTAGGCCCACGGGCATCATGAAGCTCAAGCCACACATCTTTGCAGGCGTGAGAAGCAGCCCTCGCCATCCAGGCTTTCACGTGAGCGCCTCTGATCATCAAGACACATGGGCGCAGCGGCCTCGGCGGCTGGCTTCCTCCGGGTGGCCCTCTGCACCTCGGGGACACAGGAGCAACACGGCCCCCCATGGTCTTGCAGGGATGGTCAGCAAATAACTGTCTCCTGCTCTTTTCTGTAAGGGGCTCCGCACCAGGCCTGAGAAGACCCTGCGGCTTTAACGTCCAAGTGTCTAACGTAAAGCCACACGATCCCCACACCGCAAACCACCTGGAGTCGTGGAAATCCCATAGAGCTAGAACACGGAATTGCCTCTAACAGTTACTCTCCCTTAAGGACGCGATGGAGTCACGGGCCAAGCATGTCAAGAACAGTATGGAAAAACGTGAGTGACCTCTGGCCGCGAGCACGTCGGCAAAGCAGACACGGGCCTGGCCCTGCAGTCAAGACGGGGGTCACGGCTGGCGGACCCCTGCCGCCCGTCTGCTTGGGGTGCTGGGCACGGACCTCACTGACCCCCAAGGTTGTTATCGGGTTGAAGAGGACTCCACGCGCGGAAGCGCCCAGGAGCCAGGCAGGGCCGCCATCGGGGGGGTCCACGCCACCATCCTCGTCCCAGGCTTCCACGCTGGCCTCACCCGCCCGGTCACGCATCACACGAGGAAGCGCCGCCGGTCCGCACCCCTGACTCACCTGGGGTGTCTCTGGCCACGAGCCCCTGCGAGAAGTCCCCTGGGGCCGGGGGGGCCCTGCTGTCCCCGGCGACCGCGTCCAGGCTGGTGCAGTATTCCCACCGCTTCTGCTGGAGCTCCTGCAGCCAGTAGGTCATGAGCTGGCGGTTCGGGGCCTGGGAGAGAAGGGGAGCGCGCATTACTGCCCACGGGACGCAGGGCTGGGACGCACCCCACCCCTTGGGGGAGCGTCAGGAAGAACAGGCCAAGGGCATCTCCCAGCCAGGACCAGCGGTTTTGCTCACGTGGCCAGTAAAGAGCGTGAACGCCAGGAATCCAGCCCCAACAGGAGCCTTCCCACGACCCGGGATGCCACCACGTAACACCCTCCACGGAAGGCTGGAGGACGGCCAAACCCAGGGAGTGGGCAGTGGCCTCGGGGACTGAAACCCAGACCAAGGGCAGCCTGTTCCTGGGCGGGGCGGACAGCCACCGCTGCTCCTCCCAAGGACGCTATGACTCGAGAAGGCTTCACCCACAGAGATGCCAGCGCTCTCTAGGGACCAAAACAGCAGGCCCGGCTTGTCCGGTGTCTCTGCTGCCCTTCCAGGAGGGGCCGGGGGACCCCGCGCAATCTGGCGCGGAACACCTCAGTGGGTTTGTCACCCGGAGTCCAGCGCTGAGCTACACCCTGCTGGTGACAACGGAGCCAGTCGGTGCTAAAGCCTATCGCCACATCTGCCAAGCGCCCACTGGCCAGAGGGGTGGGGAGCAGGATGGGGAGTCAGGATCTGCCCCGCCCCACCCCCACTGAAACGCTCTGATCCCAAATTCTGGAGAGCCACATGGGCATTCCGGTCACGCTGCAAGGGGCAGAGCCCAGGCTCAGCTCAACACGCGGCAGGTGCCCGCACGAAGCAGCGACCAGCATCTGTCTGAAGACTCACAGGGGCCACAGACTGAATCTCCTGGAACAACAGACTCCGCAGCTCCTACACACCCTTCCACGCCCAGTGCAAACGCGACCTCCAGAGCTCGCGTCACGTACCCCTGGGAAGCTTCCCACAGAGGCAGGGGCACTCCCGTGTCCCTCGTGCGTCTGTCCTAGCTGCTCCCACAGGCCTCTGTCTCCAGACCTCCGCCAGCCCCAAACCCAGAAGCCCCCACACCTGGGGGAGCAGGGCCCCACCCATCCCTTCCCCAGATCCCAGGACACCCCCCAAGCCACAGATCCCTGCCCTTCATTCCTCTGGTGAAGGGTCCCCGCCCATCAAACCTCAGCACACGTGAGAAGCTGTGCTCACGCTCACCCACTTGGAGTCCGCGGCCTTACTGGGGGCCTATCTGGGGTCATCCATCCAAAAGGCGGAAAAGGGATGATGCCACGTACACAAAAATACCCGTTCGTTCCCTTGGCAAACACATACCGAGCGCCAACTCAGGCCAGGAGCCACCACGTGCACAGAACCGGGGGACCAGTCCCCTGAGACACCCGCGAGCAGCCTCCTTCATGACAGCAACAACCCGCTAGAGTCACGTTCCCCGTCACGAACAGAATACAAAATGCCTGGCTTCAGAAATCCTGACGCATCGTAGAAACTCCAAAAATCCAGTCAAAATTCTACAGCTCTTCAAAGCACGGCAAAGAAATTCTAAAATCTGTCTTCAGTTTAACCTGCAACATTCTGAACAAAAAATGCCAGGCGTGGGGCTGTGCCTTGCAAAGCTGGCAGGCACACGGTAAAGGCCCATTCGGCGGCGCCTCAGACACAGAGGCAACACCAAATGTCATGTTTCAAGGAAAATCTGCAGGAAAAACCTTAATTATTAAATGACGTCAAGAGGACAACTGGTTAAAAGTTTGGAAAGAAATAAAGTGAAATCAAATTTGATTCCAGATTTGAATGTGTAACAAAAATCATTTAAGTCACCAGGAAAAATGCCTCAAGGATTAAAAGCAAGTCTGTCTCTTCCTGCGTCTGGCAACAGGAGTTGCGTGGATTTCGCTCACTTCCGAAGAGCTGACGGATGCCGCGAGCGGGAGCAGGAACTCGGGGAGGTGTGAACAGGACCCCGAGGCGCCCTAGGTGCCCCCGAGGGCCGCAGGAGCCCGGGAGGAGCCCCAGGCTGAAAGCCCGCAGAACGGGCGCCGGGCGGCGGCTCCCTAGGCAACAGAGGGCCGTCGCTCCTGCCACATCCCGTCATCTTGGACCGCAGACACCTGTCTAATCCCAGAAAGGAAGGCAGAGGAAATGTCTACGTTTCCCTCCTCCGCTCGCGCTCTCTCAAGTGTTTAAAAAAAAGTCACAGCGTGCTTTAGACTTTTATTTCAAATAGCAGTAACAGTTGCTGTGCAAAATGTGGGAAACGTGGAAAAAGAGGGAAACGAACCCCAGGGGACCCTGCGGCTGCATCCGCTCACACAACGTTCATCCACGAACACACACCCCGAGCTGCTCCACCCGCTGAGAGAAAGTGTACCGCCCCTTCCGTGACGTGCGCAACAGCACGGACGCCGTCTGAGCCGCGTCGCACTGAACATCGCGCACACGCGGTCCTGGGAAGCTCATCGCGGCCAGGGCAGCATCACCCGCTGGGCCCGGGGTCGCGCCCTGGGCCCTGCAGCCTAACTGTCCGTTCACGATCACCCCCCCCACCGCGTGCTGTGTTAAGCAACATATGCCGCTGGCGGGCGGTGGGACGGGAGAGACGGCAAGAACCCACCAGCTGTGGCGGCTCCGAGGGCCACAGGAAGTCGCGCGCGCCTGGCTCAGAAGGGGGCGCCACAGGCGGCACCTGCTCACTGGGCAGTCACGACCCGCATCCCCTCTGACACCTCAGACCTTGCAGCCACCGGCTCTGAAAGCTCCAGGCCTGTCTGTCCCTCGGAAGAGGAGGAAGACAAAGCCCATCTCCACATCTCCCCGGGCTCAGAGGCCGCCCCACGGCTCTTCCCAAATACTGAGATGGTGAACGTAAAACCCGGGGGCATGCTGGGTTTGCGCCAAGGGCAGCTTCCACACCCACCAGCGACACAGTGCGGGGTCCCGAGGAGCGTGGCCGGCAGTCCGCAGGGTCCACTGGACACTCCCAGCCACGGCTCCGAGCTAAGCACACATCTCAGGAACACACTGCATGCACGGCACACACCCGAGAGAGAAGCACTCTCCAGCCTGAGGGCGTCGCCAGCTCTCCAAGGTCAAGACCCCATCCATCCACCTCACCGGCTCGCACTCCCCAACATTCTCCTGGTTCATCCACCTCGGCACCCCCAGCAGCATACTCCAAACCCTCTTCTCACGGCCGCCCAGTGAGGCCACACGCACCCCAAGCTTCCAGACTCTCTGGCGGCTTCCGCCTGCACAGCGCCAGGACTCGCTGGTCCAGCGTCACCCCACCTGCGGGGCGGTAGCCCTTCCGCCACGCCACAGACACACAGAGACCAAGTTCCCTCCACAACCCCCTTCCAGCTGCCCTGGCAACCGCCTGCGAATTCCTACCAATGCCTTAAGACCCGGTCCAGACGCCCCACCTGCCATCCTCGGCAGGACCAATCAGTGTGTATGTGATGACACAGCGCTTCAGTCACACACTCGGGGTGCAGATCCTGGGCTCCTCCCCAAAGGCTCGGGGCACACCCATGTCTGCAGAGCGGGGAAGAACAGCATGACCACCGGTCTGGATGAGCCACAAAAATGAGGGGACGCAGCAGGACGGACTTAGTCTGCACATCTCACAGGCCACGTTGCTTAAAAGGACACATCTGCTTGTAATGAAAGAGTTTTGTTTCTGAAATCTGAAGATCTAGACGCTCAAGGCGCGTCTAAGCTAATTCTTCTGTAAGCAGTAAAAAGCACGAGAATATGGTAAGCGGCCTGATGATAGAAGACTCAGATGAAAAACAGACAACAACCCAAATCTGATGAATAACTTTAGGTTCCAAATTTTCTTCTGAATGTTTCAAAATCACGAGCCTGGACAGGATCTCCGGAGATCTGGCCCTGTACCAATGAGACAGCTGGAGCTGTTCTCTAGGAGGCTCTGAAGCTGCGTCTGCGCCAGCAGCAGACGCAGAGAAGGGTGCCCACGCAGGACCCCTGAGCCCCCAGAAAGCAGGGCGCGGCCTGCACCGACCTTTATCCTCTGGTGGGTGCCACAAGCTCTTACCTCCTACCTTTTCTAACCTCTAACTCGAAATGGCATTTTCAAATTAGCTATGAAAATAATCACACGCGTGTGGTCTCCATCCTGTCCAAAGCTTGGGCAAGCGCCCAGACCCCACCGCCACCCACTTCGGGGACGCAGAAGTCAGAGGGGCTCCCCCTTCACCCCTCGAGCTCCCTTTTTTTTTTAATGTTTATTTTTGAGAGCGAGAGCGAGAGAGAGAGTGAGCAGGAGAGGGGCAGATAGAGGGAGGCAGAATCTGGAGCAGCTCCCGGCTCTGAGCTGTCAGCACAGAGCCCGATGTGGGGCTCAAACCGTGAGATCGTGACCGGAGCTAAAGCCGGATGCTTAACTGATGGAGCCACCCTGGTGCCCGAGCTCCCTCTTTTAAAGAGCAAATCTCCTGAGACCCACCCATCGGCCGACGCCTTCCGGCTTTGAGGACATCACCGAGATGAGCCACCGAGGGCAACGACGGGGAGCGGGGCCCAGACACGGAAGGCGGTGAAGCAAACGCACACAGACAAGGAGGCACTACAGATAAGGCCCCATGGGGGGCCGGGCCAGGTGACGAGGGCGCGGCCGCCCTCTGGCTCTGCTCGCCCTTTAGGAAGTGCGGAAGGCCGCCAAGGCGCTTTCTGTTTCAGAGAGAAAGGGGACGCGTGGCCGCCGAGCGGCCACGGGGCTGCATTCCTGTGGCTCCGATCAGCTGTGCTGTTGCACAATCAGGGAGAGCTGGGGTCTTCAGGGCTCGGGAGCAACGCACACCACAGCCGGCAGCCTGCTGGACGGCGCCCGCCCGCCTGCGACGTTGACACACACACGCAGTGCAGTGCTAAGCATTCCACCTTCGTGTTTTCAACTTAAAAGTAGGACACGGGAGGGGCACGTGAGTGAGTGGCTCAGTTGCTTAAGCGTCGGACTCTTGATTTGGGCTCAGGTCACGATCTCATGGCTTGTGGGATCAGGCGCTGCAGCTGGTTCTGTGCGGACAGCGGAGAGCCTGCCTGGGATTGTCTCTCCCCCACTCTGCCCCTCCCGCTCTCCCACTCTCAAAATAAATAAATAAACCTTAAAAAAAAAAAAGGACACAGGAATGAACGACTTAATGAGGTTTTAGGAACTGGAGCTTGGGAAGGGCAGGCTCTCAGGCCCCGCCCACCAAAGACCGGGGGTCAGGGGGGTCTGTGAGCCATCTGGGAGACTGATGATCTCTAACAGTCTTCTGGGCAGAGCTGGCGCCTCAGGAAGGTGCGGCTCCCCCAGGCCGCTGGTACCCACCCTTCCCCAGGTGGGGATCTGGGGGCTCTGAGGGTCCTCGTGAGCTCCGGGTGGAGGCAGTCGCTAAACCACACCCTCCCGGAAATTCCCCCCGGACACCGGTGCCGTCTGAGAGCCCAGGAGACACAAACCTCAGGGCCTGGGGGACTGGGGAGGGCGCCAGGCCCCAAACCGCCACTCGCAGAGACTCAGAATGCAAAGCAGACGTGCAGGCAGAAACCGCAGAGCGTCCCCCTGAGGCTGAGGGGCGCGCGCTTCATTAGTCTCCGTCCACACGGTGCAGCTACTTGCAGGCGGCACAGAAAGCCGTCCGCGGCCGGGCCGCTCAACCCCACGGCCGGGAGGAGGCCCCGTCACGATCCGGAGGACAGCTGTGGTTCCTGGAGGCCCCGGAGCTGTGGCGGGAGGGCGGGGGGGGACGGGTGACATGTGGATCCCCGAGGTGCACCCCAGCCTACCAACCGAGTGGGGATCCCCAGGGTGGGACTGCAGTGTGCAGAAACACGGGCCCAGGAGGCTCCTTTCCCACGTGCAGTCTGAGAACCATAGTTCCGAAAAAGATGCTTCCTTTAAGGAGCACATTTGAGAGAAAGGCCGCGGGGACAGCCACGACTCCCAGGGGGCAGCAGGGCTGTCCCCTTCTGGCGCACACCTCGTCCCCGCCAGGGAGCCGCCACCGCCTCACCCTCACTGCTACGTCAACCCCTCGGGAATCTTAGCGTCCACACTGTCCATTTCCAAATCACACGTGGCTGACGGTCTCAAGCCTCCGCTGCAGCCGGATTGGGTAACGGGACAATTCAGGTGTCTGTGCCCAACCCGCCACGTGTCCTGCCTTCCTCCAGATGGAGTAAAGTCAAAACACAAAGCCAGTGTCATCAGACAGCTAGGTTTAGATAAAAACACATCGCTCGCGTGTCTGGGGAAGGCTCTAGCACCCGAGCGGCCGCCGCCCCGCAGAGGAACCCCAATCCCTCACTCGGCACCCGGGGTCGGGGCAGGCTGCCCTCCGAGGGCCCCTTCAGGCCTGACTCAGGGACAGATGACCCTTGGAGCAAAAGCACATCATGACTTCCTCCAACCCACAGAGCCACTGAAGACAATGCCCCAATCACAGCCCAGAACAGGACGGGACAAGCTCCCCGAACCAGAGACAGTGCCCGGCTCTCCCCAGGTGCCCATCATGGCCTCACCCAACAGGACCCGTTAGGCGAAGGGCTGACTGGCAGCGCCACTCCTGGAAAGTCAGGCCACCTCGTCCGCAAGCACAGTCTTCCCGGGGCATCAGAGAGCTGAAGGGAAATGAAAATCGGGCCCGCTGCCTACAATTAGGTCCTGTAATCCGAGATGAACCCCTCTGACAGCACAGCCCACCCACCCTGTCCACTGCCAGGCCGGCCGTTCAGCCCTCAGACCCAGCGCACACGGAACATGACTCCCTTTGGGGGGCCTGGGAAGGGCCCGAAGTCCAAAGGACGCGGCTCCAGACCCCTCCCCACCAGGTTCCAGTTCTCCCACAAAATCAGTCTGAGAAATGTAAGCAAAGGATGACTGGGAGCGCATCCTGCTGGCCCAAGAGGAGCTATGACTGCGAGCAGCTATGCAATAGTGTACCAAACCGAACCACTCCCAGGCCACCTCCTCCGGGGAGCCCTCGGCGACCAGTCACAAGGCCTCCCCAACGCGGCAGTGTTCACAGGATCATCGCAGGGACCACAGACGCCTGGCTCCGGGCCACACCCAGGTCAGTCCTGCACACACAGGACCCCCTCCGGTTCACTCACTCTGGGAAGATGCCAGGCCGCCCCCAGAAGGGAGACACCAGCCCCGACTCCCGCACACAAACACGGCTTCTCTGCGAAGGTTTGCCAAAGCCAAAGCCGTCAGGCGCTGGTCTCCTTTTAACGTCTCACTACTGTAGTCTCTTAAGTGCACAGAACCATCACGGCCACGGCTGCGGGAAACGCGCACTCTCGCAGCGCGGCAGCTGCTCTGACACGTGCTGGGGGCGCTCGGGCACACTGAGCATCCCTGACGCGCCGTCGCTCCTCCGAGCGCTGGGGGGGGGGTGCTCCCAGCCGGTCTCTGCCCCCGGCTGTGTGCCCAGCACCCGAACGGGGCAGGACCCACCTCCCGGAACAGCAGACGGAGCCGCCGTCTGCTCGAGGCTTCCCGTGCGGCCTGGGGAGCCACAGCTTATCCGGGAAACCGTGGGACCCACAGGCTCCCTGGGGACCGTCCTAGCCTCTTGCCACCCAGGGGCCCTCATGCGCCACTGAGCGCTGCGGGCCGAGTATTTAGGGTGTAGGGGGCATCAGTTAGAAGCATCACCATCCACACTGCGCTCACTCTGGGACAGCTGAGGACCAGACCCGAGGGGATGCAGGCAAGCGCCCACCCCAGTGTCACTCAGATCCTCCCGCGCAAACCTCTGAGAGAAATGACGGCTCCTGATCACGCCTCGCTCTGAGAGTCACTTCTACAATAACAGCGTTCTGTCCTTTGAGTGGAAGGATTTTGCTCTAATCAGACAGGAAGCCTGTAACCCAGTGGCTGATGGGTAAAGGCACCTAAATGAGAAGACCTGTCCGCCCCTCAGAAGCCTCGGTGACGTGGCAGCCGGTGGCCTCTCCTCAAGAAAGAGCCACATCCGAGGAGGAAGGAAATTGGTAAGGTGCATATGAGCAGAGCACATGGAACAGTGGTGAAGGCGGATTTGGGAATGTTCTAGCAAAGGCAGTCCACTGGGTGGGGCAGCTTCCTAGACCCCGCTGCCGCCCCCACCCCGAAACCGTGGTGCTTAAGAAGCACAGGGCAACCGTATCTCCACTTCACAATTCAAACCTTCCTGCCAGCGTGGGACATAAATACTTCAACCCTCACACGCAGACTAGCTAATCCGCCAGCGTAGTTAGGGCAGAATATCGGGCACGACCCCACCACCGGTGTGGAAGAGGAAAAAAACTGTCCAGCGCTGCTGAACACTGCCGGTTCCTGTAGCTCCGGCCCCAGAGGCCTCCCTTCCAAAGGCTGCGCCCCCGTCTCCCCAGCTGCCACCCGGCCGTCCTTGGCGCCACGGGCAGCCAGCGCTGCCGCCGCCGCTCCCCTCCCCCTCCTCCCCTGCAAGTCCTTCCCAGCCTCCCCTCCCACAAACCGGGACCCCTGTCACACACACCGACCTGGTCCCCTCCACGCTGTGCAGTGCTGGCTGGTGTTATGCGTGTCTCCCCACATTCCAGAAAGTTCCACAGGGGTAGCGACGGGACCTGCTCTGTTCAGCTGTGCCCCAGTGCCTGAGCAGAGGGAGCGAGTGAGCGGATGAGAAGTGGCTGAGGCCCTCCTAAAACAGGAACTTCGGGGAACCACAGCCCGGAGCCGTCCCTAGCCCTTGGCCTGTTTTTATACACCTATGAGCCAGGAATGGTCTTTACACCTTTAAATGGTTGGGGGAGGGCGGGGAAAGACGGAAAGAACAATATGTTGTGACATGTGAAAATCACACGAAACTCAAATCTCAGTCCATAAATAAGAACGACAGAAACGCTGCTACGCTCACTTTATGGTCCTTTCTGTCCTGTGAGAGCGGAGCGGTCACAAGGGTGGTATGGCCGCGAGACCTAAAGTATTTACTACACGGTCTTTTCCTCAAAACCTTCCCCCCTCCCCCCCGGCTGTCCCAGTGACCTCGGAGTCCAGCCACGGACATGACACGCAAGAGACTGCCAATCCGGGCCGCCTGTAATCTGGGTGAGGCTCTCTGAAGAGCTGATGCCAGCTGTATTCAGTAGGTGCTCACTGCGCGCCACGATCCAAGTGTCTGTCAACACACCTGAGGGTCTGGCTCACCCTTCTGGAGGGCTGAAGCACACCCCAAATCCGGAACATGACCCACTTCTATGCTTTCATTCCACCGACGTCTGCCTGGGCACTTTCTCTGAGGGCACCGTCCGCAAGGTAAGGTCACAAAGGTCGAGAAATGGGCCACACCATGGGCGGTGGGTCAGCTTACTGACTGGGAAGCCACAACAAACCCATGAGAAGTTATCTCTTGATAAAAGAGCTACATGACCCCTTAAGGCTCCTGAGTGGAGCCCTAGGGACAGCCTAGCAGAACCACTCCACCCAGAAGGCCGGTTCAGCGTCTCCGTTCTGTGTGGGACACACCGGGGCCCCCTGAGCTGCCACACGTCTGTCATTAAGCTGTCAGCAGTTTCAACACCAGAGAAACGTGCATCCTCCCCACAAAAGCAGGTTAAGAATAAGAAGGCACGATCGTGCAGTTACACGTGATTCAGAAACCAACACCACGTCCATACGAGCCCCAGGTGGCTCCAAGCAAGGGGCCCCGGGAGGGGAATTCGTCTGCTGACCATCTGCTGACGCCCTGTGCTCCCCAGACTGCAGAGACCTGGCGGGGGTGGGGGGCTCCTGCTCTGCTTCACCCATCATCAGTCCACCCTGCGCGCCAGCTCACGCCACAGCTGTCCCCTGCCCTGGTGAGAAGCCTCCAGCACACCACACTCCCCTGCCCCGGAAGCATCGGCCTCTGCCTGACCACGTACCGACTTCCAAGACAACGTGCTTTTTTACTGCATGAAAAAGGCAGAAATGAAATGAAGTAAAGGGAAAACCACTCCTTATCTAATCCAAAACCGCTGGTATTGAGAGTCAAGAAACAGATAACACAATGAGATACTCTGCATTTTGAACACACAACTACTCCCAGAGTCTCTGCTTTCAGAGGGCCTGAGTCTAGCTTCCAATCTCAGGCAAATCACAGCCACTCTCTGGCCTCCATTCCCTGTAAAATCAGGCCCTGGACCAGATCCCTGAATTCAGGAACAGAGAAGCTTAGCAAGAAATTCCAGTATCAGCTTTCATTAAGACTCAAGCAGTAAAACATTTTGAAAAAAGCAGCGAAACCGCAGCTTTGCCCGAGAGGGCCGAGAGATGCTTGAAAACAAGAAACACATGATAGTGTGGTAAGCAAACTGCTGATTTTTCTTTTCCTTTTTAGCTCATCTGTCAAAAGAAATGGTATCTGTAAAATGACTCCCGACCAGCTGAGGCCTGCACAGGGCTTACTGCTCACTAGCATGAGACTCCCCGCTGCGAGTCAGAGGCTCCCCAAGGCCGGGGACCCCGAAAGGTGGGGAGGAAGATAAATTATTAATTTCCACTTTTACCGCCACAGAAGTTTTATGCCCACGGCTCTGAAGTATCACTGTACACGAAGATTCCTCCTCCTCAAAGCGAGCCCCTGCTCTGGAGCCCAGCCCCGCCTGTGTCTGCTCCCACTGGGTTTGTAAGGCAGACCCTCCGCTTTACGGACTCTTGCAGTCGGTGACCCACACGAACTCCGCGTGAAAACTGATTTCCTGCTTAAGGTATTCCGAATGCACACGAAGATGGACAGAACACCATAAAAAACATGGTGCACCCACCACCCAGTCTTAGAATAAACACTGCAGCTGATAAACTCTTCCGAAGTGGTAAACGCCATCCTGAGCCCGGGGGCGCATCCCCGCCCGCCGCGGCGCCCCAGTCACCACACAACCTGCGTGACCTTTTTAACCGCTCCGTAAATGGTACCGTCTGCATGCGACCATTCTCTAACCTTTTCTTGCTCAACTTCACCAGAGGCATTCACGTCCACAGATATTTATGTTCACTGCTGCGTAATAGTCCATCACGTGCCTACACCACATATTTGGCCACGGATACTACTTGTGTCGCGTGGCTGCCACGTGGAGCCCGTTCTGCGCCAGCCATGTGCCGCGTTTCCTGAACACTCACGACCCCCTGAGGAAGGGGGGAGTCCCATGGGCCGGAGAGGACACGGGGACAGATGGCCGCCGACCCAGGCAAGCTGGGGACCAGGCAGCTCTCAGGCTGACCACAGCCTTCAGGCTCGGCCTCAAAGCCCCGCTCGGGGGCAGCCCTCCCTTATTCGCATTCTTCTAAATGAAAAACCTCAGAGAGGACTCGAAAGTCAGGAGACCATCTGAAACAGGATGCTCTGTTTTCTTCCTCAACAAACAATCCCGCGGGAAACGCATCTGCGGCAGGGCCGCCCCGCGCCGAGGACAGCCCTTCTCTGGCACAAGTCCGGGTGCTCCTGGAGTCGTTCCCAAGTTTACACAAACGGTTTCTAAGTCAGGCTGAGCTGAACCGCAGCCCTGCCTGGCTCCCTCTGCAGGAACAGGCCGTCGGCACCCGCTGGGAGGCAGCGTGGAAGGGCCTGGAAGAACCCGGGACGCAGAGCCCGCTCGACCGGCAACAGCTGAGCCGCGGCGGCCCTGCGCACGGCCGGCCCCGGCTCCAGCTGCTGCCGCCCGGCTCGGCGGCCCCGCGGCAGCTGTGCGCCCGCCAGGCCCGCCCGGCCAGGCCCGCCCCGCGACACGGAAGGCGGCGGCGGGGTGCGGGCTTCAGCAGGACCCCCGGAGCCTGGGGGACCCCGAGGCCGGGGAGGCAGGATTAAGGAAGCCTCACCTGGGCGGACCCGGTTCCAGCGCCCCCTTCCCACCTCTCCCAGGAAAGGCTCCGCCGCTTTCGCGCTGTGCGACCCGGCGGAGCGCCGCTGCCCACCGAGGGGCCGCGGCGACCGACCTGTAAGGGCCCCGCGCGAGGGCAACCGGCGGGTCCCACTCGGCCCCACGCCCCACGCGGGAGACGCACCGTTACCCCCACGTTACAGACGAGACAACGGGGGCACAAAAGGGGTCGTAACCGAGGCCGGTCAAGAAGCCTGCGGTCACGAACGGCCAGGAGGGCGCGGGGAGCCCCGGAGACGGGCGGGGGCGGGGGACGGGTGTGGGCACCGCGCAGCCCGCAGCCCCAAGCGCGGGTCCGCGGGGTCCCAGGGCGGGCGGGGGGGGCCGGGGACGCCAGAGAAGGGCGGGGGGGGGGCCGGGGACGCCAGGGAGGGGCGGGGGCGCCAGGGAGGGCCGGGGGCGGGCCGGGGCGCGCTCCCACCTTGAGCACCGTGACGGCGCCCGCGCTGTGCACCTGGAAGTGCGCGGGCGGCTCGGCGCCGGGCTCGGCCGCGTCGTCGGGGCCCTCGTAGCTGAAGCAGGCGTCCGCGATGTCCAGGTGGCCGAGGGGCAGCGCGTCCTGCGGGCTCTTGAAGTAGTAGAGGTAGCAGCGGCGCGCGTCGAACACGAACCAGCGGCTGCGGTAGCCGCGCAGCGGGCCCTTGCCCGACAGCTTCTGCAGGTAGCCGCACAGCCGCGCCGGCTCCCGCCCCGGCCCCGCCGCCGCGCCCTCCCGCTCCTCCTCCTCCGCCCGCGCCCCGGGCCGCGGCATCGCCGCCCCGCCGCCGCCGCCGCCCCGGCCGCGCGCCCCGTCCGCGCGCCCCCGCGCCACCACGCGCCGCGCCCCGCCCCGCCGCTGCGCACGGCCCGCGGGCGCGCGAGGCAGCCCGGGAATTGTAGTTCGCCGCCCCCGCCGCCCCCGCGCCTGGGTCCCGCCGGCTCCGTCCCCGCCCTGCCCGGAGCCCGCGTTCTGCGCTGAGCCGCGGGGAACGCGGTACCCGCCCCGGGCCGTCGGTGCGCGCCAGCCGCCTGGGGCCCGAAGCACCTGCGGGAGGGGCCGGGGGGAGGGGCAGCGGCCCCGGAGGGCGGGGCGGCCCGGCGGAGGCCGAGACCCCGCAGACGGCCGGGCGCAGCCGGAGGGGAGGAAGCGCCAGGAAGGAGAGGCCCTGCTGGTGGCGGCAGCGTGGACCCCGGGCCCTGGTGTGCAAACTGGAAAACGAAGACGCGGCTTCGGTGCAGAGAGGACTCTGGCACACCCCTGGGGGGCGGGGGTCCAGGCCTCCAGGTGCAGCTCGGGGAACCGTCGGTGCTTGTGCAGCAGCGACCCGACCGGGTCACTGTCGCGCATCTGAGACCAGCGGGGCGCCCGTGTCAAGTGCACTTCCGTTGAAAGACAGAGGAGGGGAATAGCCGAGTTTGCGAAAGGGTCAAATCAAAGCAAACAGGGCGCCTTCTTCCGTGTGCTTTTGCACAGGTCGGTCCCCAGGCGCAGTAAAAGCTGGACAGCTTAGCTTTCCGAGATGGACCGGCAGCACCGGTTCCCGAGGGGGGGGGCTCCCGCCCAGCCAGCCCCTAGAAGCCCCCAGGACCTGGCTGGCGCCTTCACCCCTGGGTTCTCTTTGAGCCCACCAAGTGTTGAGGGTGATTCTGGAGCCAGAATGATGGGATCCCACCTTACAGCTCTGCCACTAACCGGAGGTGTCACCTTGGGCAACTTAACCTCTTGAGCCTCAGCCTCTTCATCCACAGAATGGCAATTTATTACAGCTCATACGATGTCCTTGTGAGGGTTACAGGAGAAATGCGTGTCAGAGTGCTCAGCGCGTGTCTAGCACATAGTAGGCCCTCCGAACAGTGAATACGGCTGCCCTGAGTCAGCAGCATCTGCGAGGTCAGCCCCCATGGGGGAGGCCAGAGAGCAGGAGTGGGGTGGGTCACCCTGCCGAGTCGGGAATCCAAGTCCATCTGGGCCTCGCCCTGAGGGTGAGGGGGGCAGTGACTAATGGGCATGCGGGGTGACCGGGGAATCCTATGGAAAGGGGAACAGCTGGATCCCCGTGGCTGCAGCAGGCACAGGAAAGAGAGGGGACAGCCGCTGTCCTCAGTTCTGTGGGCCGGGTGTGCAAGTGGGGGGTGCCCATGGCCTGTGGCCCACCTTGCTGAGTGTGGGGAAGGCCCCCTCCCAGGCACAGGGCGGCGCCCCCAGCCAGCCAGACCACGCTGGACCGGGACAGTTTCTGTGGCTTCTGTGGCTCCTTGGCTGTTGTCCGTGCTTCTCAGCGGGCAAGCTGGACCCCGAGCCCGACCGTCCTGCGCCGGGGCCTCCACTCCGTCCTGCGTCGCCCGTGGGGGCCAGTGGCGCCGTGTTAGCTGGCCTGCAGGCCCCGGGCCCGCTCCCTGCGTGGGGCCACACCCCGCACCACAGTGAACATGTCCAAATGCCCCACGTCCTATAGTAAACTTTGCTCTAAAAACGTTTGAAGGAATTTTTATAAGCATGATCTTGATATTATCTGACTGTGAGAAATTCATTTTAATTTATGTTTGACATAAATTTCCTGGCTGACAATTTCCTGGCACTCCTCATGTCTGTGTGGGAACCCTGACTAAGAGAAGTCCAGCCCACACAGTTCTCAAAGGGGGTGACATTTTTTAAAGTTTATTTTTAAGTCATCTCTACACCAACAGGGGCTCAGACCCACGACCCCAAGGTCGACAGCGGCTCCACCGGCTGAGCCGGCCAGCGCCCAGGGGTGACGTTTTTATGATTACTATGGTGTTGACATAAGGTCACACTTTGAGGACATCTAATTAAGTGTTTATGTAGATTTCGTGCTTCTTCTTGGGTTCTGGAGCCCGGGTATATTGGCCTTAGGCTACAGACAGTCCGTGGGCCCCGGGAAAGCCGGCTGAGCTGAGCTCTGGGCCTACAGTCTAGGGCGTGAGCCGCCCTGGCCAGGCGCGGAATGCGGCCCTCTGTGGGGAGTGCTCAGCCTCCCCCTGAGCCCCGGTGACAGGCCTCAGCAGAGTCCCTGTGGAAGTGGCCTGAGCCTCCAGGGCCACCCCCCCCCAGCACCTATCGCCTCCCCCACCTCCCCCAGGCCCTGCACACTCTCTCCCGGCGCGAGGCTGGTTTCCCACAGGCCCCGCACTGAGTCAGGCCTCCGAGGGCCCTGAACTGAGCTGCAGGGTGGAGCCTGTCCTGTCCTGCAGCGCCGCCCCCTCCCTCCCTCCCCTGACGCCCCTCCCTCCCCTGCCGTTTTTTTTACAGTTTATGTAAAATGCTGAACCAGACCCTCCCCCCCACAGGGCCTCCCACAAGGAGACTCTGGGGCCAGTTCCGTTCTTTTCTAACCAGCCCCCCCACCCAACCTCCGCCTCGCTGGTGGCCCCTGATTTCTCCCTGGGACCCCTTCTTGGAATGGACATTTTGCAGTTGGCCAAATCTCTGAGACTACGCGTCGGGGTCCTGTGGTCAGGGGGCGGCTTGTGCAGCCTGCACACCTCCCCTGTGTCCGGCACGGGCGTGCTTGGTGCCAGAGGCCCTCTCGGAGCCCGGTGGCCAGGAGGAAGTGGCCGCTGTTTA
The DNA here is from genome assembly GCA_017311185.1 of Proteles cristata cristata. Classification (NCBI taxonomy): domain Eukaryota; kingdom Metazoa; phylum Chordata; class Mammalia; order Carnivora; family Hyaenidae; genus Proteles; species Proteles cristata. Next base: position 5,436 of record JAESUZ010000066.1, on the reverse strand, counting down.
CTGGAAAGGGGAAATTTGGGCAGTGAACTTGCGCCCACATGGCCAGCCTCTGGGCAAGCCCCGGGGGAGCACACAGCCAGTGATTCATCCTGGGCCAGTTTCCCTGGAGAGGGATGGGGTGGGAGGCCCGGCCACGCACGGCCCCTGTGCGTGTCACACCGCAGGGACGCAGCCACAGGAGAGGCTCGCGGTCCCGCGGGGGGAGGAAGTAGGCCTCACCACCTGAGATGCGTGTCCTTAGACCGTCAGTGCCCTCCCAGCACTGCGGGGAACGGTGGCGAGGTGACCTCGGGGACCTGCCCTGGTGCCAGGAAGCGTATCAGAGGCCCGAGGCACAGCCGTGAGGCCTGTGGTCCTTCCTCCCGCAGCTCCCCCGCCCGATGGCTCCAGTGGGACACTCGGGTCCCTGAGGCGGAGAGCGCAGAGATGGCTCTATGATTTGGAGGTTGGGGACACAGTGCATCCTGGTAGGGCCTTCCTAACCCCAGAGCATGTCCGGAGGAAGCTGGAGCTCAGGGACCAGGGGGCGAACAGGAAGAACAGCGCAGGCCTCAGAGCAGAGGCTGCGGTGACCGGTGAACACCCCCCTCCACGCCCCCACAGGGAGACCGCCGCGTGGGGGGAAGGGCTGTCCACACGCTCCCACTAGGCCCTGTGCCTCCTGCCCTGAGAGGGCCAGTGGGAGGGGCCAAGGTAAGAGAGGGGCTGTGTGACTCTGGGCCGATCGCCCGCCGCCCTGGGCCTCGCTTTCCTCATCTGCAGAATGGGGCCAGCAGTGGCATTACCTCCTAGAGCTGTCGCACAGCTGCAGCTAACAAACGTGGAGTACTGGGCACAGTGCCCCATCCTCAGTGAGGCCCCAGAGTGGTGGCTAATCCAACACATCCCGGCCCGGCTCCCTGCCTCCGCCTCCCGCGGGGACTGCTGACTCTCCGGAGGGCCTGGGCCTGGTCTCCTGCGGCGGCAGGAAGGGCTCTGGGCGGCAGGGTTGGGGGGGGCCGCAGAGCGGGAGCACCACCAGGGGCCCCCTCAGCCTGGATCTGCAGACTCTGCCTTCAGGAGGCCTCATTTCCCTACCAAATACGCAGGCAAATCTCCACACCTGGCGGGTCCCTTCCCTAGAGAGCAGGCACCTGGGGGGGGGCAGGACTCCGATGGGCGGAGGCCTGGGAGCCCATGGAGGGCAGAGGGTGGGGGGGGCTGGGGGCAGCCCGCAGGAGGTAGCGGGAGTCACACCGCCCAGGGAGCAGGTGAGGCCTGGACCCCGGGGAGCAGAGGCCCTGGGTCCTTCCTGTTCCCTGTCCTGCTCCTCACTCAGCCTGGCTCTGTGCTCAGGACCCCGGCCCACCTGCCTGCAGGGCTCCTCTCCCCAGGCTCCCTGCCCTCAGCTTCCAGCCCCTCCGCACACAACCTCTAGGTACCGAATTCTCTGCCTGCGAGGCCGCCTGGGCGGAGGGGGCGTTGCAGCTGACCGCGGGGGGGGGAGAGGGGCTGTCCCAACAGAGTTCAGGCCCCACCTTGGTTCGGGGAAGGGGTTTCCAAAAGGAAAGAGGCGCTGACACAGAGGAGCCCGGAGCTGGGAGGGAGCCCCCTGAAGGCAGCGGGGATGTGATAGTGGGCAGTGAGGAGACCCCGAAAGAGCCCATTTGGAGTCTGTTTAGAGTCTCGTTTGTCTTTTGAAGTTTGAATATATTGGCTAGATATCTGTTAATTTTGACTTGATGCCTTGTTGAGGCGCACACAGCATCTGAGTTGCAGGGAAAGGGGCACTGGGCGGGGGCGGGGCGGGGGCAAAGGTCAAGGGCGGGCAGGCAGGCGCGTGTCTCTGTCTCTGGTCCCCGGTCAGTCTCCTGTCTTCGCAGTGGGGACGGCTGCGGGGGAGGGGGCATGTTCCCTGCGCCAGGCCCCAGGGCAGCCGTCTGGCCTCCGAGGAGACTATACAGCAAGGGCTCTACACATGTGGCCTTAGGGCCCCTCGCCGGCCCCTTGCTGGCTGTCCCTTCCTCGGGCCTCACAAGCACACGGCACACAATCCTACAGATTTTCATTTTCACGCGGGGCTCACCTTCGCTGGTGAGGCCACATGGTCTATAGAGAAGTTAACTTGTCCCTGCCGCGAAACCTGAGAGGTCGCCAACGGGGAAAACCACTGGGGTGGTGGGGGTTCCCCTCCCTCTGGGCGGTCAGGAGCCCACGGGCCCAGAGCAGCGGCTCAGGGAGCGGGTGCGCCGGCCGAGCCCTGGGACCGCGGAAGGCCGGGGCGCTCTGTGGACTCCTCATGTCACTTCGTATCGATCGTACGAGTTTGTACCCACAGTCACATTGTACGTGATGAACTGTGTAAACACATACACATATTTCTTTTGCTCTGAGCTTTTGGGAAAATATTATGTTTGTGCATTTGCTTTGGAACTATCTCGCTTTGAGAAGTCATTGAACTGAGACCGGTGGTCACGCGTGGCGGCTTTCCCGCACACTCGGGGACTCCGGTGGGATCAGGCAGTCTGACCCCCAGCCATGATCGGGCGCGACGGACCTTCCGTGAATAGTCGCTATCGCACGGACGTTTACTCACACACCTATTGGTTGTGACTTTACGACTTGCGCTCGGGATTTTGGAGCCAGTAAGGTTTTCGGGTGGAGGCGCTTCCTCGTTCGGGTCACAGACGTTTTGCTGTGGGCACACCGAGCTGCCCGCCTGGGGCGGGAGGGCGGCCGGAAGGCCGTCTCTGGGCCCCTCCCTCCGCCCCAGCAGCTGTGCGGAAACAAGTTTGCTCGGTGGCACCGAGACTCCCGGTGCCAGCGGCGACCGACCCGTGTCAGCCCCTCCCCCAGTTTTCCGTGCAAGCGGACGGCCTGCAATGACTGAGCTTCCGAATACGATCCGTCCCTCTACCCATTCATTCGCTGTACCGAGCATGAGTGAGAACAGCCCTCAAAGAAGGCAAGGCGGTAACACCTGTCGGGATTCCCAGTTAACCACCCCCTGGAGGGAAGGCGCCCGTGGGTGTGCTCGCTGATGTGTGCTGTCGGGTCCTCTGGGACCAGGAGGGCCTCAGAAACCGCGCAGACGGCCTCCCGTGGGGCCGGCTGCAGAGCTCGCGGTGCGAGAGGCCGTGGCGGTGGCCCGGGCAGGGGGTGGCGTGTCTGCGAGTCCACTCCTGAGCGAGCTCCCCCGCACAGAGTTAACGCGCTTACACAGCAACTCCCTGGCGTGCACAGAGCGCCATGTAGACCCTGCCCCGTATGTAGGAAGGGGGATGTGCGAAGACACGCGTGGGCCTGGCCAGGCACCGAGAAACCCAGGAGGGCGGTCAGGGAGGGTGGTGCCTGGGGGCTTAGGGAGGCCTGGGCCCAACGGTATTTAATGCTTGGGGGGAAGTATTTTTATGGGTACTTGTTTACGTATTTTAAAAAATTGTATTTAAAAATTTTTTGAAGGTTTATTCATTTCTCAGAAGCAGAGAGAGACAGAGCGTGAGCAGGGGAGAGGCAGAGAGGGAGACACAGACTCCGAAGCAGCTCTGGGCTCTGAGCTGTCAGCACAGAGCCCGACGTGGGGCTCGAACCCACAGACAGGGAGATCAGCACCTGAGTCGGAGTCGGACGCTTATAACTGAGCCACCAGACACTCCAACTTTTTAATATGTTTTCATTTCTTAAAGCCATGTGGGTGTAGCATACGACTGAATAATAAGTTAAACGGTGCCTGTTGAGCATCTCACTACAGCAAGCACCCTTCTCGGCACAGAAGAGTGTGGAGAATGAGGCGGACAATTTGAGAAGAAGGAAATTGTTCTGTCTGCTCTGCACCCCCTCACGTGAGGGAGCAAATCCACACCCGCTGCCGGGACAACGGAGGGTGTGAAAACACAGCGTCCACGAATGGCCACGCGCGTGGCTAGGATGCACTGAAAAGGCCACGTTGGCATCTGGTTCCCGCTACGTGGACTCCGGGAGGGTTGGTGTGGGGTCCTCGGCAGACGTGGGCGTGGCCTCCCAGGAGGGCGAGCCAGAGTCCCCGCAGGCAGGACTCACCTCCTGGATGGGAGCATCCCTGGTCCTGGAGGCGGAGCATGACTGGGTGGGGGGGAGCACGGGGAGGCCTTGGTCAGACAGGCAGCCCGGCTTCCGAGGACTTCCCAGCCGACATGCACGGGTGCCTCCCTGCCGTCCCGTCACCGGGATCAGCTTCTGAGTCCCCGAACCCTGCTGGGGGGCTTCTCCCCTCGGTGTCATTGATGGAAACCCTGAGACGGGGGAGATTAAGCCCCCACCTCAAAGCCACAAAGCCAGCAAACGGGGGGTGGGGGCAGGGTCCAAGCTCTGTCAGTCTGACTCTAGAGCCTGTGCCCTCAGGCACCCTGGGGAGGAGGACTCAAAGGCGCAGGGCCACACCAGGGTCACCTCTGTGCCCGGCCCTGCCCGTAGGTAATGGGCGGGGTAGGCGGGGCGCAAGGCTGAGCAGTGGGGTACGAAGCCCTGTCAGAGACCACCCACCCCCAGGCCTTCAGGGGGGCTCCTGATGCCCCCAAACCTGGGCCGCTTCTGCCCTGGGCCCAGGCTTCCCCGAGCACAGACGCGGGCTCCTCGCCCTGGCCCCTCAGCACAGACCGCCTTTGTCTTCTCATGCAAACGACCAGGTTCCGCTCACAACAGTGTCCTGCCTGAAGGGGGGGAGGAGAACCTCATGGAAAATTATAGAAACATATTTCTTTGCATTTGAATACTTCCAGGAAAGTGGCAAACCCCAGCTTCCTTCAGCTTTTCTGAGCCCTGGGCCCCTTTGGTGTCTGCTGAAGCCCATGAACTTCGCAGAAAAGTGTTTTTAAAAACACATAATAGGGGCGCCTGGGTGGCTCAGTCGGTTAAGCACCCGACGTCGGCTCAGGTCATGATCTCGTGGTTTGTGGGTTCGAGCCCTGCGTCGTGCTGACTGCCAGCTCAGAGCCTGGAGCCTGTTTCAGAGTCTGTGTCTCCTTCTCTCTCTCTCTGACCCTCCCCCACTCATGCTCTGTCTCTCTCTCTTAAAAATAAAAATAAACTCTAAAAAATTTTAAAATATATATACATAATGAGATACGTAGCATTACAGTGGAAATCAATTACACCAGAGTCGGACTATCAAAGTATCTGTGATGCGATAACACGAGCGGCTTGAGTAACCAGCACTGGCCTTGGGTCTCACTACTGTCATCCTGACGTAATGATGAGGAAAATCCAGTATCTCAAGATGTCTGCAGTAGCTGGAATGTGACATGAAAATGTCTTGTCATTTCTGTTGGTGACAAAGTCACAGGTGATGTGAACACTAATGAGGCTTCTCCTCTGTTCTCTTCATGGGAGTCACTGCTGAATTTCGGCTAGAGATTAGGGAAAGTAAAGACATAATCCACACACTGCCGCCCCCCGTCCCCCCGTTTAGAAAGCTTTAGT
>JAESUZ010000065.1:0-15783 GCA_017311185.1 Proteles cristata cristata | reverse complement strand
CCTCCCCTGCTCACGCTGTGTCTCTCTCTCCTAGAAATAAATAAAACATAAATTAAAAATAAAATAAACTAAAATGTATTTAAAAATAAAAACTTAAGGGGTGCCTGGGTGGCTCAGTCAGTTAAGCGCCCGACTTCGGCTCAGGCGATTTCACAGTTCGTGGGTTCGAGCCCCGCGCCGGGCTCTGTGCGGACAGAGCCTGGAGCCTGCTTTTGATTCTGTGACTCCCTCTCTCTCTGACCCTCCCCTGCTCACGCTGTCTCTCTCTCCCCTAGAAATAAATAAAACATTAAATTAAAAATAAAATAAAATAAAATATATTTAAAAATAAAAATTAATGGGTGCCTGTTTGGCTCAGTCAGTTAAGCGCCCGACTTCGGCTCAGGCGATTTCACAGTTCGTGGGTTCGATCCCCGCGCCGGGCTCTGTGCTGACGGAGCCTGGAGTCTGCTTTTGATTCTGTGACTCCCTCCCTCTCTGACCCTCCCCTGCTCACGCTGTCTCTCTCTCTCCTAGAAATAAATAAAACATTAACTTAAAAATAAAATAAACTAAAATATATTTAAAAATAAAAACTAAAGGGGTGCCCAGGTGGAGCCCAGTGCAGGAGCAGCCCACTGCCCAGCTGATTTCACAGTTCGTGGGTCTGGAAGCCCCGCGCCGGGTTTCCAAAGCCGATGGAGCCTGGCTTCTGCTTTCTTGACCCGCACCCACTCCTCTCTCTGACCTCCCTGCTCACGCTGCCCCTCTCTCCTGCAGAAACAAATAAAACATTAAATTAAAAATCAAATAAAATAAAATATATTTAAAAATAAAAACTAAAGGGGTGCCTGGGTCGCTCAGTCAGTTAAGCGCCCGACTTCGGCTCAGGCGATTTCACAGTTCGTGGGTTCGAGCCCCACGACGGGCTCTGTGCTGACAGAGCCTGGAGCCTGCTTTTGATTCTGTGACTCCCTCTCTCTCTGACCCTCCCTTGCTCACGCTGTCTCTCTCTCCTAGAAATAAATAAAATATTAAATTAAAAATAAAATAAAATAAAACATATTTAAAAATAAAAACTAAAGGGTGCCTGGGTGGCTCAGTCAGTTAAGCGCCCGACTTCGGCTCAGGCTATTTCACAGTTCGTGGGTTCGAGCCCCGCGCCGGGCTCTGTGCTTACAGAGCCTGGAGCCTGCTTTTGATTCTGTGACTCCCTCTCTCTCTGACCCTCCCCTGCTCACGCTGTCTCTCTCTCTCTCCTAGAAATAAATAAAACATTAAATTAAAAATAAAATAAAGTAAAATATATTTAAAATAAAAACTAAAGGAGTGCCTGGGTGGCTCAGTCAGTTAAGCGCCCTACTTCGGCTCAGGCGATTTCACAGTTCGTGGGGTTGGAGCCCCGCCCCGGGTTTCGTGCTGACAGAGCCCTGGAGCCTCAAGCTGACTGCACTCCCTCTCTCTCTGACCCTCCCTGTTCCACGCTTGTCTCTCTTTACCTCCCAGAAATAAGTAAAACATTAAACTAACATAAAAATAAACTGAAATATATTTAGAAAATAAAATCCAGAAGCGGTGCCTGGGTGGCTCAGTCAGTTAAGCGCCCGACTTCGGCTCAGGCGATTTCACAGTTGGTGGGTTCGAGCCCCGCGCCGGGCTCTGTGCTGACAGAGCCTGGAGCCTGCTTTTGATTCTGTGACTCCCTCTCTCTCTGACCCTCCCCTGCTCACGCTGTCTATCTCTCTCCTAGAAATAAATAAAACATTAACTTAAAATCAAAATAAAATAAAATATATTTAAAAATAAAACTGGGCAAGCCTGGGTGCTTTTCCAGCCGTTGCGCCCGACTTCTCGCCTAGCGATCTCACAGTTGTGGGTTCGAGTCCCGCGTCGGGCTCTGTGCTGACAGCTAGCTCAGAGCCTGGAGCCTGTTTCAGATTCTGTGTCTCCCTCTCTCTCTGACCCTCCTCTGCTCACGCTGTTCTCTCTCTCTCTCTCAGAAATAACAAAAAATGACAAATTAAAAATAAAATAGTAACAAAAACATATTTACTAAAAATAAAACCAAAGAGGTGCCCGGTGCTCAATAAGCGTTGTTTCGATTTCGCTCAGGGCTACTTTCACAGTTCGTGGTTCGAGCCCCGCGCCGGCTCTGTGCTGATAAGAGCCTGAGCCCGCTTACCCTTGTGACTCTCTCTCTGACCCTCCCCTGCTCACGCTGTCTCTCTCTCTCCTAGAAATAAATAAAACATTAAATTAAAAATGAAATAAAATAGTATATATTTAAAAATAAAAACTAAAGGGGTGCCAGGGTGGCTCAGTCAGTTAAGCGCCCGACTTCGGCTCAGGCGATTTCACAGTTCGTGGTTTCAAGCCCCGCGCCGGGCTCTGTGCTGACAGAGCCTGGAGCCTGCTTTTGATTCTGTGACTCCCTCTCTCTCTGACCCTCCCCTGCTAACGCTGTCTCTCTCTCTCTCCTAGAAATAAATAAAACATTAAATTAAATATAAAATAAAATAAAATATATTTAAAAATAAAAACTAAAGGGGTGCCTGGGTGGCTCTGTCAGTTAAGCGCCCCACTTCGGCTCAGGCGATTTCACAGTTCGTGGGTTTGAGCCCCGCGCCGGGCTCTGTGCTGACAGATCCTGGAGCCTGCTTTTGATTCTGTGACTCCCTCTCTCTCTGACCCTCCCCTGCTCACGCTGTCTCTCTCTCTCCTAGAAATAAATAAAACATTAAATTGAAAATAAAATAAAATAAAATATATTTAAAAATAAAAACTAAAGGGGTGCCTGGGTGGCTCAGTCAGTTAAGCGCCCGACTTCGGCTCAGGCGATTTCACAGTTCGTGGGTTCGACCCCCGCGCCGGGCTCTGTGCTGACAGAGCCTGGAGCCTGCTTTTGATTCTGTGACTCCCTCTCTCTCTGACAATCCCCTGCTCACGCTGTCTCTCTCTCTCCTACAAATAAATAAAACATTAAATTAAAAATAAAATAAAATGAAATATATTTAAAAATAAAAACTAAAGGGGTGCCTGGGTGGCTCAGTCAGTTAAGCGCCCGACTTCGGCTCAGGCGATTTCACAGTTCGTGGGTTCGAGCCCCGTGCCGGGCTCTGTGCTGATAGAGCCTGGAGCCTGCTTTTGATTCTGTGACTCCCTCTCTCTCTGACCCTCCCCTGCTCACGCTGTCTCTCTCTCTCCTAGAAATAAATAAAACATTAAATTAAAAATGAAATAAAATAAAATACATTAAAAAATAAAAGGTAAAGGGGTGCCTGGGTGGCTCAGTCAATAAAGCGCCCGACTTCGGCTCAGGCTATTTCACAGTTCGTGGGTTCGAGCCCCGCGCCGGGCTCTGTGCTGACAGAGCCTGGAGCCTGCTTTTGATTCTGTGACTCCCTCTCTCTCTGACCCTATCCTGCTCACGCTGTCTCCCTCTCTCCTAGAAATAAATAAAACATTAAATTAAAAATAAAATAAACTAAAATATATTTAAAAATAAAAACTAAAGGCGTGCCTGGGTGGCTCAGTCAGTTATGCGCCCGACTTCGGCTCAGGCGATTTCACAGTTCGTGGGTTCGAGCCTCGCGCCGGGCTCTGTGCTGAAAGACCTGGAGCCTGCTTTTGATTCTGTGACTCCCTCCCTCTCTGACCCTCCCCTGCTCACGCTGTCTCTCTCTCTCTCCTAGAAAAAAATAAAACATTAAATTAAAAATAAAATAAACTAAAATATATTTAAAAATAAAAACTAAAGAGGTGCCTAGGTGGCTCAGTCAGTAAAGCGCCCGACTTCGGCTCAGGCGATTTCACAGTTCGTGGGTTCGAGCCCCGCGCCGGGCTCTGTGCTGACAGAGCCTGGAGCCTGCTTTTGATTCTGTGGCTCCCTCTCTCTCTGACCCTCCCCTGCTCACGCTGTCTCTCTCTCTCTCCTTGAAATAAATAAAACATTAAATTAAAAATAAAATAAACTAAAATATATTTAAAAATAAAAACTAAAGTGGTGCCTGTGTTGGTCTGACAGTTAAGCGCCCGAATTCGGCTCAGGCGATTTCACAGTTCGTGGGTTCGAGCCCCGCGCCGGGCTCTGTGCTGACAGAGCCTGGAGCCTGCTTTTGATTCTGTGACTCCCTCTCTCTCTGACCCTCCCCTGCTCACGCTGTCTCTCTCTCTCCTAGAAATAAATAAAACATTAAATTAAAATAAAATAAAATAAAAAACATTTAAAAATAAAAACTAAAGGGGTGCCTGTGTTGCTCTGTCAGTTAAGCGCCTGACTTCGGCTCAGGCTATTTCACAGTTCGTGGGATCGAGCCCCGCGCCGGGCTCTGTGCTGACAGAGCCTGGAGCCTGCTTTTGATTCTGTGACTCCCTCTCTCTCTGACCCTCCCCTGCTCACGCTGTCTCTCTCTCTCCTAGAAATAAATAAAACATTAACTTAAAATTAAAATAAAATAAAATATATTTAAAAATAAAAACTAAAGGGGTGCCTGGGTGGCTCAGTCAGTTAAGCGCCCGACTTCGGCTCAGGCGATTTCACAGTTCGTGGGTTCGAGCGCCGCACCGGGCTCTGTGCTCACAGAGCCTGGAGCCTGCGTTTGATTCTGTGACTCCCTCTCTCTCTGACCCTCCCCTGCTCACGCTGTCTCTCTCTCTCCAAGAAATAAATAAAACATTAAATTAAAAATAAAATAAAATAAAATATATTTAAAAATAAAAACTAAAGGGGTGCCTGGGTGGACAGTCAGTTAAGCGCCCGACTTCGGCTCAGGCGATGTCACAGTTCGTGGGTTCGAGCCTCGCGCCGGGCTCTGTGCTGACAGAGCCTGGAGCCTGCTTTTGATTCTGTGACTCCCTCTCTCTCTGACCCTCCCCTGCTCACGCTGTCTCTCTCTCTCCTAGAAATAAATAAAACATTAAATTAAAAATAAAATAAAATGAAATATATTTAAAAATAAAAACTAAAGGGGTGCCTGGGTGGCTCAGTCAGTTAAGCGCCCGACTTCGGCTCAGGCGATTTCACAGTTCGTGGGTTCGAGCCCCGCGCCGGGCTCTGTGCTGACAGAGCCTGGAGCCTGCTTTTGATTCTGTGACTCCCTCTCTCTCTGACCCTCCCCTGCTCACGCTGTCTCTCTCTCTCCTAGAAATAAATAAAACATTAAATTAAAAATAAAATAAAATAAATAAAATTAAAAAATAAAAACTAAAGGGGTGCCTGGGTGGCTCAGTCATAAAGCGCCCGACTTCGGCTCAGGCGATTTCACAGTTCGTGGGTTCGAGCCCCGCGCCGGGCTCTGTGCTGACAGAGCCTGGAGCCTGCTTTTGATTCTGTGACTCTCTCTCTCTGACCCTCCCCTGCTCACGCTGTCTCTCTCTCTCCTAGAAATAAATAAAACATTAAATTAAAAATAAAATAAACTAAAATATATTTAAAAATAAAAACTAAAGGGGTGCCTGGGTGGCTCAGTCAGTTATGCGCCCGACTTCGGCTCAGGCGATTTCACAGTTCGTGGGTTCGAGCCTCGCGCCGGGCTCTGTGCTGAAAGACCTGGAGCCTGCTTTTGATTCTGTGACTCCCTCTCTCTCTGACCCTCCCCTGCTCACGCTGTCTCTCTCTCTCTCCTAGAAAAAAATAAAACATTAAATTAAAAATAAAATAAACTAAAATATATTTAAAAATAAAAACTAAAGAGGTGCCTGGGTGGCTCAGTCAGTTAAGCGCCCGACTTCGGCTCAGGCAATTTCACAGTTCGTAGGTTCAAGCCCCGCGCCGGGCTCTGTGCTGACAGAGCCTGGAGCCTGCTTTTGATTCTGTGACTCCCTCTCTCTCTGACCCTCCCCTGCTCACGCTGTCTCTCTCTCTCTCCTAGAAATAAATAAAACATTAAATTAAAAATAAAATAAACTAAAATATATTAAAAAATAAAAACTAAAGGGGTGCCTGTGTTGGTCTGTCAGTTAAGCGCCCGAATTCGGCTCAGGCGATTTCACAGTTCGTGGGTTCGAGCCCCGCGCCGGGCTCTGTGCTGACAGAGCCTGGAGCCTGCTTTTGATTCTGTGACTCCCTCTCTCTCTGACCCTCCCCTGCTCACGCTGTCTCTCTCTCTCCTAGAAATAAATAAAACATTAAATTAAAATAAAATAAAATAAAAAACATTTAAAAATAAAAACTAAAGGGGTGCCTGTGTTGCTCTGTCAGTTAAGCGCCTGACTTCGGCTCAGGCTATTTCACAGTTCGTGGGATCGAGCCCCGCGCCGGGCTCTGTGCTGACAGAGCCTGGAGCCTGCTTTTGATTCTGTGACTCCCTCTCTCTCTGACCCTCCCCTGCTCACGCTGTCTCTCTCTCTCCTAGAAATAAATAAAACATTAAATTAAAAATGAAATAAAATGAAATATATTTAAAAATAAAAACTAAAGGGGTGCCAGGGTGGCTCAGTCAGTTAAGCTCCCGACTTCGGCTCAGGCGATTTCACAGTTCGTGGGTTCGAGCCCCGCGCTGGGCTCTGTGCTGACAGAGCCTGGAGCCTGCTTTTGATTCTGTGACTCCCTCTCTCTCTGACCCTCCCCTGCTCACCCTGTCTCTCTCTCTGCTAGAAATAAATAAAACATTAAATTAAAAATAAAATAAAATAAAATATATTTAAAAATAAAAACTAAAGGGGTGCCTGGGTGACTCAGTCAGTTAAGCTCCCGACTTCAGCCAGCAGATTTGGTTCAGTGGGGTTGACCCAGCAGTCATTGTTAGTACAAGGCCTGCTGGTCCCTGACTCCCTCTCTACCATGACCTCCCTAACTTGCATCTCTCTCTCTCCTAGAAATAAATAAAACATTAAATTAAAAATCTAATAAACTAAAATATATTTAAAAATAAAAACTAAAGGGGTGCCTGGGTGGCTCAGTCAGTTAAGCGCCCGACTTCGGCTCAGGCGATTTCACAGTTCGTGGGTTCGAGCCCCGCGCTGGGCTCTGTGCTGACAGAGCCTGGAGCCTGCTTTTGATTCTGTGACTCCCTCTCTCTCTGACCCTCCCCTGCTCACGCTGTCTCTCTCTCTCCTAGAAATAAATAAAACATTAAATTAAAAATGAAATAAAATAAAATACATTAAAAAATAAAAGGTAAAGGGGTGCCTGGGTGGCTCAGTCAATAAAGCGCCCGACTTCGGCTCAGGCTATTTCACAGTTCGTGGGTTCGAGCCCCGCGCCGGGCTCTGTGCTGACAGAGCCTGGAGCCTGCTTTTGATTCTGTGACTCCCTCTCTCTCTGACCCTCCCCTGCTCACGCTGTCTCTCTCTCTCCTAGAAATAAATAAAACACTAAATTAAAAATAAAATAAATAAAATAAAATATATTTAAAAATAAAAACTAAAGGGTTGCCTGGGTGGCTCAGTGAGTTAAGCGCCCGACTTCGGCTCAGGCGATTTCACAGTTCGTGGGTTCGAGCCCCGCGCTGGGCTCTGTGCTGACAGAGCCTGGAGCCTACTTTTGATTCTGTGACTCCCTCCCTCTCTGACCCTCCCCTGCTCACGCTGTCTCTCTCTCTCACCTAGAAAAAAATAAAACATTAAATTAAAAATAAAATAAACTAAAATATATTTAAGAATAAAAACTAAAGAGGTGCCTAGGTGGCTCAGTCAGTAAAGCGCCCGACTTCGGCTCAGGCGATTTCACAGTTCGTGGGTTCGAGCCCCGCGCCGGGCTCTGTGCTGACAGATCCTGGAGCCTGCTTTTGATTCTGTGACTCACTCTCTCTCTGACCCTCCCCTGCTCACGCTGTCTCTCTCTCTCCTAGAAATAAATAAAACATTAAATTAAAAATCAAATAAACTAAAATATATTTAAAAATAAAAACTAAAGGGGTGCCTGGGTGGCTCAGTCAGGTAAGCGCCCGACTTCGGCTCACGCGATTTCACAGTTCGTGGGTTCGAGCCCCGCACCGGGCTCTGTGCTGACAGAGCCTGGAGCCTGCTTTTGATTCTGTGACTCCCTCTCTCTCTGACCCTCCCCTGCTCACGCTGTCTCTATCTCTCTCCTAGAAATAAATAAAACATTAAATTAAAAATAAAATAAAATAAAATATATTTAAAAATAAAAACTAAAGGGGTGCCTGGGTGGCTCAGTCAGTTAAGCGCCCGACTTCGGCTCAGGCGATTTCACAGTTCGTGGGTTCCAGCCCCGCGCCGGGCTCTGTGCTGACAGAGCCTGGAGCCTGCTTTTGATTCTGTGACTCCCTCTCTCTCTGACCCTCCCCTGCTCACGCTGTCTCTCTCTCTCCTAGAAATAAATAAAACATTAACTTAAAATTAAAATAAAATAAAATATATTTAAAAATAAAAACTAAAGGGGTGCCTGGGTGGCTCAGTCAGTTAAGCGCCCGACTTCGGCTCAGGCGATTTCACAGTTCGTGGGTTCGAGCGCCGCACCGGGCTCTGTGCTGACAGAGCCTGGAGCCTGCGTTTGATTCTGTGACTCCCTCTCTCTCTGACCCTCCCCTGCTCACGCTGTCTCTCTCTCTCTCCAAGAAATAAATAAAACATTAAATTAAAAATAAAATAAAATAAAATATATTTAAAAATAAAAACTAAAGAGGTGCCTGGGTGGCTCAGTCAGTTAAGCGCCCGACTTCGGCTCAGGCGATTTCACAGTTCGTGGGTTCGAGCCCCGCGCCGGGCTCTGTGCTGACAGAGCCTGGAGCCTGCTTTTGATTCTGTGACTCCCTCTCTCTCTGACCCTCCCCTGCTCACGCTGTCTCTCTCTCTCCTAGAAATAAATAAAACATTAAATTAAAAATAAAATAAACTAAAATATTTTTAAAAATAAAAACTAAAGGGGTGCCTGGGTGGCTCAGTCAGTTAAGCGCCCGACTTCGGCTCAGGAGATTTCACAGTTCGTGGGTTCGAGCCCCGCGCCGGGCTCTGTGCTGACAGAGCCTGCAGCCTGCTTTTGATTCTGTGACTCCCTCTCTCTCTGACCCTCCCCTGCTCACGCTGTCTCTCTCTCTCCTAGAAATCAATAAAACATTAACTTAAAAATAAAATAAACTAAAAAACATTTAAAAATAAAAACTAAAGGGGTGCCTGGTTGGCTCAGTCAGTTAAGCGCCCGACTTCGGCTCAGGCGATTTCACAGTTCGTGGGTTCGAACCCCGCGCCGGGCTCTGTGCTGACAGAGCCTGGAGCCTGCTTTTGATTCTGTGACTCCCTCTCTCTCTGACCCTCCCCTGCTCACGCTGTCTCTCTCTCTCTCCTAGAAATAAATAAAACACTAAATTAACTATAAAATAAAATAAAATATATTTAAAAATAGAAACTAAAGGGGTGCCTGGTTGGCTCAGTCAGTTAAGCGCCCGACTTCGGCTCAGGCGATTTCACAGTTCGTGGTTTCGAGCCCCGCTCCGGGCTCTGTGCTGACAGAGCCTGGAGCCTGCTTTTGATTCTGTGACTCCCTCTCTCTCTGACCCTCCCCTGCTCACGCTGTCTCTCTCTCTCCTAGAAATAAATAAAACATTAAATTAAAAATAAAATAAAATAAAAAACATTTAAAAATAAAAACTAAAGGGGTGCCTGGGTGGCTCAGTCAGTTAAGCGCCCGACTTCGGCTCAGGCGATTTCACAGTTCGTGGTTTCGAGCCCTGCGCCGGGCTCTGTGCTGACAGAGCCTGGAGCCTGCTTTTGATTCTGTGACTCCCTCTCTCTCTGACCCTCCCCTGCTCACGCTGTCTCTCTCTCTCCTAGAAATAAATAAAACATTAAATTAAAAATAAAATAAACAAAATGTATTTAAAAATAAAAACTAAAGGGGTGCCTGGGTGGCTCAGTCAGTTAAGCGCCCGACTTCGGCTCAGGCGATTTCACAGTTCGTGGGTTCGAGCCCCGCGCCGGGCTCTGTGCTGACAGAGCCTGGAGCCTGCTTTTGATTCTGTGACTCCCTCTCTCTCTGACCCTCCCATGCTCACGCTGTCTCTCTCACTCTCCTAGAAATAAGTAAAACATTAAATTAAATAAAAAATAAACTAAAATATATTTAAAAATAAAAACTAAAGGGGTGCCTGGGTGGCTCAGTCAGTTAAGCGCCCGACTTCGGCTCAGGCGATTTCACAGTTCGTGGGTTCGAGCCCCGCGCCGGGCTCTGTGCTGACAGAGCCTGGAGCCTGCTTTTGATTCTGTGACTCCCTCTCTCTCTGACCCTCCCCTGCTCACTCTGTCTCTCTCTCTCCTAGAAATAAATAAAACATTAACTTAAAATGAAAATAAAATAAAATATATTTAAAAATAAAAACTAAAGGGGTGCCTGGGTGGCTCAGTCAGTTAAGCGCCCGACTTCGGCTCAGGCGATTTCACAGTTCGTGGGTTCGAGCGCCGCACCGGGCTCTGTGCTGACAGAGCCTGGAGCCTGCGTTTGATTCTGTGACTCCCTCTCTCTCTGACCCTCCCCTGCTCACGCTGTCTCTCTCTCTCTCCAAGTAATAAATAAAACATTAAATTAAAAATAAAATAAAATAAAATATATTTAAAAATAAAAACTAAAGAGGTGCCTGGGTGGCTCAGTCAGTTAAGCGCCCGACTTCGGCTCAGGCGATTTCACAGTTCGTGGGTTCGAGCCCCGCGCCGGGCTCTGTGCTGACAGAGCCTGGAGCCTGCTTTTGATTCTGTGACTCCCTCTCTCTCTGACCCTCCCCTGCTCACGCTGTCTCTCTCTCTCCTAGAAATAAATAAAACATTAAATTAAAAATAAAATAAACTAAAATGTATTTAAAAATAAAAACAAAAGGGGTGCCTGGGTGGCTCAGTCAGTTAAGCGCCCGACTTCGGCTCAGGCGATTTCACAGTTCGTGGGTTCGAGCCCCGCGCCGGGCTCTGTGCTGACAGAGCCTGGAGCCTGCTTTTGATTCTGTGACTCCCTCTCTCTCTGACCCTCCCCTGCTCACGCTGTCTCTCTCTCTCCTAGAAATAAATAAAACATTAAATTAAAAATAAAATAAACTAAAATATATTTAAAATAAAAACTAAAGGGTGCCTGGGTGGCTCAGTCAGTTAAGCGCCCGACTTCGGCTCAGGCGATTTCACAGTTCGTGGGTTCGAGCCCCGCGCCGGGCTCTGTGCTGACAGAGCCTGGAGCCTGCTTTTGATTCTGTGACTCCCTCTCTCTCTGACCCTCCCCTGCTCACGCTGTCTCTCTCTCTCCTAGAAATAAATAAAACATTAAATTAAAAATAAAATAAAATAAAAAACATTTAAAAATAAAAACTAACGGGGTGCCTGTGTGGGTCTGTCGTTAAGCGCCCGACTTCGGTTCAGGCTATTTCACAGTTATGGGTTCGAGCCCCGCGCCGGGCTCTGTGCTGACAGAGCCTGGAGCCTGCTTTTGATTCTGTGACTCCCTCTCTCTCTGACCCTCCCCTGCTCACGCTGTCTCTCTCTCTCTCCTTGAAATAAATAAAACATTAAATTAAAAATAAAATAAACTAAAATATATTCAAAAATAAAAACTAAAGGGGTGCCTGGGTGGCTCAGTCAGTTAAGCGCCCGACTTCGCCTCAGGCGATTTCACAGTTCGTGGGTTCGAGCCCCGCGCCGGGCTCTGTGCTGACAGAGCCTGGAGCCTGCTTTTGATTCTGTGACTCCCTCTCTCTCTGACCCTCCCCTGCTCACGCTGTCTCTCTCTCTCCTAGAAATAAATAGAACATTAAATTAAAAATAAAATAAAATAAAAAACATTTAAAAATAAAAACTAAAGGGGTGCCTGGGTGGCTCTGTCAGTTAAGCGCCCCACGTCGGCTCAGGCTATTTCACAGTTCGTGGGTAGGAGCCCCGCGCCAGGCTCTGTGCTGACAGACCCTGGAGCCTGCTTTTGATTCTGTGACTCCCTCTCTCTCTGACCCTCCCCTGCTCACGCTGTCTCTCTCTCTCCTAGAAATAAATAAAACATTAAATTAAAAATCAAATAAACTAAAATATATTTAAAAATAAAAACTAAAGGGGTGCCTGGGTGGCTCAGTCAGTTAAGCGCCCGACTTCGGCTCAGGCGATTTCACAGTTCGTGGGTTCGAGCCCCGCGCCGGGCTCTGTGCTGACAGAGCCTGGAGCCTGCTTTTGATTCTGTGACTCCCTCTCTCTCTGACCCTCCCCTGCTCACGCTGTCTCTCTCTCTCCTAGAAATAAATAAAACATTAAATTAAAAATAAAATAAAATAAAATGTATTTAATAATAAAAACTAAAGGGGTGCCTGGGTGGCTCAGTCAGTTAAGCGCCCGACTTCGGCTCAGGCGATTTCACAGTTCGTGGGTTCGAGCCCCGCGCCGGGCTCTGTGCTGACAGAGCCTGGAGCCTGCTTTTGATTCTGTGACTCCCTCTCTCTCTGACCCTCCCCTGCTCACGCTGTCTCTCTCTCTCCTAGAAATAAATAAAACATTAAATTAAAAATAAAATAAACTAAAATATTTTTAAAAATAAAAACTAAAGGGGTGCCTGGGTGGCTCAGTCAGTTAAGCGCCCGACTTCGGCTCAGGCGATTTCACAGTTCGTGGGTTCGAGCCCCGCGCCGGGCTCTGTGCTGACAGAGCCTGCAGCCTGCTTTTGATTCTGTGACTCCCTCTCTCTCTGACCCTCCCCTGCTCACGCTGTCTCTCTCTCTCCTAGAAATAAATAAAACATTAAATTAAAAATAAAATAAACAAAAAACATTTAAAAATAAAAACTAAAGGGGTGCCTGGGTGGCTCAGTCAGTTAAGCGCCCGACTTCGGCTCAGGCGATTTCACAGTTCGTGGGTTCGAGCCCCGCGCCGGGCTCTGTGCTGACAGAGCCTGGAGCCTGCTTTTGATTCTGTGACTCTCTCTCTCTCTGACCCTCCCCTGCTCACGCTGTCTCTCTCTCTCTCCTAGAAATAAATAAAACACTAAATTAACTATAAAATAAAATAAAATATATTTAAAAATAGAAACTAAAGGGGTGCCTGGTTGGCTCAGTCAGTTAAGCGCCCGACTTCGGCTCAGGTGCATTTACGCCCGTGGTTTGTGCCTGCTGGCTCTGTGCTGACAGAGCTCGGAGCCTGCTTTGATTCTGCACTCTCTCTCTCTGACCTCCCTGTTTACGCTTGTCTCTCTCTCCTAGAAATAAATAAAACATTAAATTAAAAATAAATAAAATAAATACATTAAAAATAAAAACTAAAGGGGTGCCTGGGTGGCTCAGTCAGTTAAGCGCCCGACTTCAGCTCAGGCGATTTCACAGTTCGTGGGTTCGAGCCCCGCGCCGGGCTCTGTGCTGACAGAGCCTGGAGCCTGCTTTTGATTCTGTGACTCCCTCTCTCTCTGACCCTCCCCTGCTCACGCTGTCTCTCTCTCTCCTAGAAATCTTTAAAACACTAAATTAAAAATAAAATAAACTAAAATATATTTAAAAACAAAAACTAAAGGGGTGCCTGGGTGGCTCAGTCAGTTAAGCGCCCGACTTCGGCTCAGGCGATTTCACAGTTCGCGGGTTCGAGCCCCGCGCCGGGCTCTGTGCTGACAGAGCCTGGAGCCTGCCTTTGATTCTGTGACTCCCTCTCTCTGACCCTCCCTGCTCAATGTCCTTCTCTGAAATAGCTGAACATTAAACTAAAATAAAATTAAACAAAATGCATTTAAAAATAAAACTAGTTAAGCCTGGGTGGCTCAGGTCAGTTAAGCGCCCGACTGGCTCAGGCGCATTTCACAGTTCGTGGGTTCGAGCCCCACGCCGGGTTTCCAGCTAGATAAGAGCCTGAGCCTGCTCGATCTCTGTGACTTTCTCTCTGACCCTCCCCTGCTTTACGCTGTCTCTCTCCTAGAAATAAAGAAAATTAAATTAAAAATAAAATAAAATAAAAAACATTTAAAAATAAAAACTAAAGGGGTGCCTGGGTGGCTCTGTCAGTTAAGCGCCCCACGTCGGCTCAGGCTATTTCACAGTTCGTGGGTAGGAGCCCCGCGCCGGGCTCTGTGCTGACAGACCCTGGAGCCTGCTTTTGATTCTGTGACTCCCTCTCTCTCTGACCCTCCCCTACTCACGCTGTCTCTCTCTCTCCTAGAAATAAATAAAACATTAAATTAAAAATGAAATAAAGTAAAATATATTTAAAAATAAAAACTAAAGGGGTGCCAGGGTGGCTCAGTCATTTAAGCGTCCGACATCGGCTCAGGCGATTTAACAGTTCGTGGGTTCGAGCCCCGCGCCGGGCTCTGTGCTGACAGAGCCTGGAGCCTGCTTTTGATTCTGTGACTCCCTCTCTCTCTGACCCTCCCCTGCTCACGCTGTCTCTCTCTCTCTCCTAGAAATAAATAAAACACTAAATTAACTATAAAATAAAATAAAATATATTTAAAAATAGAAACTAAAGGGGTGCCTGGTTGGCTCAGTCAGTTAAGCGCCCGACTTCGGCTCAGGCGATTTCACAGTTCGTGGTTTCGAGCCCCGCGCCGGGCTCTGTGCTGACAGAGCCTGGAGCCTGCTTTTGATTCTGTGACTCGCTCTCTCTCTGACCCTCCCCTGCTCACGCTGTCTCTCTCTCTCCTAGAAATAAATAAAACATTAAATTAAAAATAAAATAAAATAAAATACATTAAAAAATAAAAACTAAAGGGTTGCCTGGGTGGCTCAGTCAGTTAAGCGCCCGACTTCGGCTCAGGCGATTTCACAGTTCGTGGGTTCGAGCCCCGCGCCGGGCTCTGTGCTGACAGAGCCTGGAGCCTGCTTTTGATTCTGTGACTCCCTCTCTCTCTGACCATCCCCTGCTCACGCTGTCTTTCTCTCTCCTAGAAATAAATAAAACATTAAATTAAAAATAAAATAAACTAAAATATATTTAAAAATAAAAACTAAAGGGGTGCCTGGGTGGCTAAGTCAGTTAAGCGCCCGACTTCGGCTCAGGCGATTTCACAGTTCGTGGGTTCGAGCCCCGCGCCGGGCTCTGTGCTGACAGAGCCTGGAGCCTGCTTTTGATTCTGTGACTCCCTCTCTCTCTGACCCTCCCCTGCTCACGCTGTCTCTCTCTCTCCTAGAAATAAATAAAACATTAAATTAAAAATAAAATAAACAAAATGTATTTAAAAATAAAAACTAAAGGGGTGCCTGGGTGGCTCAGTCAGTTAAGCGCCCGACTTCGGCTCAGGCGATTTCACAGTTCGTGGGTTCGAGCCCCGCGCCGGGCTCTGTGCTGACAGAGCCTGGAGCCTGCTTTTGATTCTGTGACTCCCTCTCTCTCTGACCCTCCCCTGCTCACGCTGTCTCTCTCTCTCCTAGAAATAAATAAAACATTAAATTAAAAATAAAATAAAATAAAAAACATTTAAAAATAAAAACTAAAGGGGTGCCTGGGTGGCTCTGTCAGTTAAGCGCCCCACTTCGGCTCAGGCGATTTCACAGTTCGTGGGTTCGAGCCCCGCGCCGGGCTCTGTGCTGATAGAGCCTGGAGCCTGCTTTTGATTCTGTGACTCCCTCTCTCTCTGACCCTCCCCTGCTCACGCTGTCTCTCTCTCTCCTAGAAATAAATAAAACATTAAATTAAAAATAAAATAAACTAAAATATATTTAAAAATAAAAACTAAAGGGGTGCCTTGGTGGCTCGGTCAGTTAAGCGCCCGACTTCGGCTCAGGCGATTTCACAGTTCGTGGGTTCGAGCCCCGCGCCGGACTCTGTGCTGACAGAGCCTCGAGCCTGCTTTGATTCTGTGACTCCCTCTCTCACTGACCCTCCCCTGCTCACGCTGTCTCTCTCTCTCCTAGAAATAAATAAAACATTAAATTAAAAATGAAATAAAATAAAATATATTTAAAAAAAAAACTA